>PVKC010044437.1:0-11591 GCA_004027635.1 Crocidura indochinensis | reverse complement strand
AAGTATATATTATAGGAAAGATCTCATATTTGTAAAGTTGTCTTCCAGAAAGGAACAAAAAGATGCTGATATGCCCCAACAACCCAAATATTTTGAATTCCTTCTAAGGGATCTGAACCAATACAGTAATACTGTTGCTGTTATTCTAGTCATGAGCTCCATCACAAAGTTGCCAGACAGCTGGATTTGCATTGCAAAGAGAATAGGATTACCAAAGAATCACATCTGCTAACTTGGCTTCTTTGCTCCCTGATGAAACCAGTTTCTCATTGGCCAAAGACATTGGAGAATATAATTATAACACTTTTGATATTAAAACAGTCTCCACATTGGTGCTTCTGTTTTTATAGACAGAAGAATTTAGACTAAAAAACCAGTTGATTTCCCTAATGCTAACACACTACATCGACAATTATTACAGATTTATTGAAAATTCTAGCAGGCCCTTCATAATTTGTCACCTAATCAACTTTGTTACACTTGTCATATAACTAAGACAGCTATAGCAGAGTCATTTACCAAAGTTAATCTATCCTAATATAGATATATTGAAGTAGATATAGAGACCAAATATAGATATTTTGGCCTGTTTTGATTGTTTCTTTTGGGTTGTAAACATGCTCAGTTATTCCATATAAGTTAGTGGCAATAGCATTTCAAGCTTCAAAAACAGCCTATAAAATAAGAGTTAGAGGGGCCTGGGAGATAGCATGGAGGTAAGGCATTTGCCTTTCATGCAAAAGGTCATCGGTTCGAATCCCGGTGCCCCATATGGTCCCCCGTGCCTGCCAGGAGCAATTTCTGAGCATGGAGCCAGGAGAAACCCCTGAGCGCTGCCGGGTGTGACCCAAAAACCAAAAAAATAAATAAATAAATAAATAAAAATAAAAAAATAAGAGTTAGAGTTCAGCTGGGTGAGAGACAAGCCAAAGCAGTGGTCAGATATCGGATTAACCTCCAGAATGGGTACATGAAGCAGACACAGTTCCCTGTTGGTTGTGGTTGTTAGAAAAAAAATCCACAGTAGTTAGAGCTCAGCTAAGTGTGAGACCAACAAAAGTGCATTGATCCAAAAGTTTAATGAAAGTAAGAGTTGTTTCTTTGAAAAACTAAATAAGGTCAATAAATTACTAGCAAGAATCACAAAGAAAGTGGGAGAAACTTAATAAATTGAATTAGAAATGAAAGCGGGAGATTACTATAGACACTACAGAAATTCAAAAAGTTATCAAAGATTGTTGGAGAAAGTTTATGCCAGAAGGCAAGAGAATCTAGAAGAAATATATGAATTTTATATTCCTGTAAACTCTCAACATTGAATCAAGATGATCTGACATATCTGAAAAGAACTATAACTTTTGAGGAAATTAAAAATGCCAACCAAGTCTTCCCAAAAACAAAAGCCTGAGCCCTGATGAATTCACTAATGAAACTTTTCAAACCTTTCAAGACCTACTACCAATCCTTTTCAGGCCCTTTCAGGAAATTAAAGAAACAGAAACACTCCAAAATAGATTTTATTTAATGAAGCTAACATCACCCTATACCAAAGGCAAACAGAGTTGCCACAAAGAGAAAGAGAAAAAGAGAGAGAGAAGAAGAGAGAGAACTACAAACCAATATTCTTGATGAACACAGATGGGAAGATTCTAAAAATGGTCATATCTCATGGCCAAGAATGATTTATCTCAGAAGTGCAAGGATGGTTTAACATATGTAAGTAAAACAATGTAATGCATCATGTCAACAAAAAGAAAAATAAAAACTACACGATTATATCATTAGATGCAGAGATAGAATTTAACAACGTCAAACGTCCATTCATGATAAAACTTTCAAGATGAGAATTAAAGAAGGGATTTTTCTCAATATAGTCAAGGTCATTTGCCACAAGCTATGGCAAATATTATAATCAATGGAGAAAAAGTAAAAGCCTTTTCTATAAGAACTGGCATTAGATAAGGCTGGCTCCTCTCCTCACTTCTTTTTTTTATTATATATATATAATTTTTATTTTAATCTTATTGGGTTACATATTGTTGACAATCATATTTTAGGTACAAATTAACATAAAATCAGGGGAACTCCCATCACCAAATTGTCCTCCCTCTCCCTCCATTCCCATTCTACTTCCCACATCCTCTTCCCTAACTCCTGGGGTTGCTAAAGCAAGTGGTCCTCCTTGTGTCTAGCTTACTACTTAGTGGTCTTACACCTGTTTGGTCCTGGTTCCCCCTTTCCCCCCCACTAGTTGGGAGGTGGGAATAGTTAGTTCAAGTTATGTGGTTTTGTTTGAAAAAGAGAAAATTAATAACCTAGAGAGAGAGGGAAAAATAGAAGAGAAAAAAGATAAAATAAATAAATAAATAAAGGGATTAAATACTTTGGGAATGGGTCATCCTTGGTTTGAGAAACAAATAAATATCCAGTGAGTATTCCAAAAAAAAAAAAAAAGAAGTACCGTATAAAGGTCATGATTTTGAGATAGAAATAAATAAGTAAATAGAAATAGAAATATCCACTTCGATGGCCAAACCACAATAATGAGATCAACAAAAGATAGATAAGCAAATAATAATAGTAAAAAAAGATTGTTTTGTGCATGTTTTTATTTCCCCTCCTGCAGATGCACAATAAATATTGGGGTCATTCAAAAAGGAATTTCCTTTGCCTAAGAGATATAGGGTTTCTCCACCCTTGCCATATATTGTCATGGGATTGACTATAGACTCCTTTCAGGTTCATTTACTCTCCCCTTGGTGCTTTTGTATGGGAAATTTCTGCTGTATCTTGGGTGATAAAATCAGACCTCTGTATCTGGAGGTCTTGGCATCTATACGAGTCAAGGAGTTGAACTTCTGCTTATGTTTTTCTGTGTGGTTCTAGAAGTTCTCTTCCCTTAGTGTCATTTTAGTCCATCTTCTGTGATTGTCAGACCTGGTCTTTGCGCTGGTCCTAGGGAGGGGCCTGGGATAGCGTCTTTCGTTATGTTTTCAGGAATCCTCTTCTGTTGCAATAGTCTCAGACAGACCTCTGGAACTAGGGGATCATAGTTGTTATGTAGGTCGTAGCTCACGCCCTAGACTAGGGCTTTATAGCGCTGGAAGAACTTGGGATAGCAATCAGGCAAGAAAAGGATATCAAGGAAATTCAGATAGGAAGAGAAGAACTCCAGCTTTCACTATTTGCAGATGGCATGATACTAAATTTAGAAAATCCTAAAGACTTTACCAAAAATCTCCTAGAAACAATACATTTGTATAGTAAAGTGACAGGCTACAAAATCAACCCTCAAAATTACAAGGTGTTTTTATATACAAATAATGAAAGAGGAAAAGGAGACATTAAAAAATCTCATTAACAATCGTGCCTCAGAAAATCATGGTATCTCCCATGATTTTGGATTTCCATAAGTTTGGAACCAACTTAACTAAAAAGGTTAAAGACTACACAAAGAAAACTTTAAAACATTGCTTCAATTAAAAAAAAAAAGAGAGAGAGAGATACTTACCTGGCAGGGGAGATACCATGATCACGAAGGTGGTTTCCCCAGGATGAGGCTCATTCATTGCATTCTGGATGTGCTGACCCCTGCGATTTGCGCAAATGTGGGAAACTCGACTGCATAATTTGTGGTATTGGGGACTGCGTTCACGCTCTCTCACTAAAAAAAGAAGAAAAAAAGAGGACACAAGGAAGTAGAAATGTGTATCATGCTCATGGATTAAAAGGGCCAGCATCATTAAATTGGCAATACTTCTAAAGGACTTGTACAGATTTAATGCAATCCCTCTAAGAGGATAGCCATGATATTTGTCACAAAGTGGATCAAACACTCCTAAAATTTATTTGTAATAATAAATGCCCCCAAATAGTTTAAGCAATTCTTGGAGAAAAGAAGATGGGAGTCATCACTTTCCCCAATTTTAATTTATACTATAAATTAATAGTAACTATCACAGCCTTTGATAATTGGAAGACTTAAGTATTCTGAGACAAACCCTCAGATATACAATCAATTAGTCTTTGATATGGAGCAACACATACAAGAGGAAGCAAGTAAAGTTTCTTTTAAAACTGGTTAATTATATACAAAAAGATGAAGTCAAAATTATCTTTAACATCATACACAAAGGTCAAATCAAAATGAATTAAAGATCTTCATACCATTCCTGAAAGCATACGGTAATAGATAGAGGAAAACATAGACAAAAGCTCCATGACATTGAGACTAAATGTATCTTCAATAGGTTCCACTATCCAAGCAAATGGAAGCAGAGATAAACAAATGGGACTACAATAAACTGAGAAGTTTCTGCACTTAAAAGGAA
Organism: Crocidura indochinensis; assembly: GCA_004027635.1. Classification (NCBI taxonomy): domain Eukaryota; kingdom Metazoa; phylum Chordata; class Mammalia; order Eulipotyphla; family Soricidae; genus Crocidura; species Crocidura indochinensis. Next base: position 7,260 of record PVKC010044437.1, on the reverse strand, counting down.
TCAGTAATTAGGATGCAAAGGCTATCCACAGAATGGGAGATACTATTCACCCAATACCCATCTGATAAAGGGCTAATATTGATGATATACAAGTTACTGACAGAACTTAACAAGAAAAAATATCTAACCCCATTAAAAACTGAGGAGGAAAAATAAATAGATATGTCCTCATAGAAGAAATTCGGATGGTTAAAAGACACCTGAAAAAATGTTCCACATCAATAATCATTAAGTAGGAGCAAATCAAAACAATTATGAGATATCATCTCATACCACAGAGAATGGCACATATCACGAATAAGAATAACATCCAGTACTGTCACGGATGTGAGGAGAAATGGAATCTCATTCACTGCAGCTGAGAATGCAGTATAGTTCAGCTTTTCTTGAAAACAATCTGGATATTCCTGAACAAAAACTGAAAATTTAACTTCCTTATGGTCCATGAATATTACTCCTAGGGATATACTTTAGGAACACAAAAACACAATAGAAAAATGATCTCTGCAGTCATATATTCATCACAGCACTGTTTACAATAGTCAATATCTGGAAGCAACCTAGATGAGCATCAACAGATGAGTGCCTAAAGAAACTGTGGTATGTGTACACAATGGAATACATTGCAACCATTAGGAAAATGAAGTCATGAAATTCACTTATAAATGGGTGGATATGGAAAGCATTATACTGAGAGAAATGAATTAGAGGGAGAGCAGTAAACATAGAGTGATCTAATTCTTCTGGGAGATATAGGAAAATAAAAGATAGTGTGGGGATAATATCAATAGACAATAGAAAGGACGATTCAGAGGACCAATCTATGCTATGAAGCTTGCCACAAAGAATTAGAGTAATTTTTAATACAAGAGGTACATTCAGGACACCTCTTCATTTGCAGTAGTACAAACCACAATGTCAAAAATGTAAAAAGAGAGAGGCCAGAGTGATAGAACCAGTGATAGGGCAGTTGCCTTGCATGTGGCCAATCCAAAACAGACCTGGATTCTATCCCCAGCATCTTATACGGTGCCTTGCGTGAGGAGCAATTTCTGAGCACAGAACTAGGAGTAACCCCTGAGCGTCAAAGGGTGGAAACCCAAAACCCAAAAACAAAACAAAAAAATAGAAAGGGTTTGAGAAAGAACAAGGGAGAGAGAAAAATAAAGAAAAATATGAGTGAAATAGATAGACAGGTATTTTGGGTGGGAGAGAAGAGGGTATCTGGGAAGGTGAGAGGGAAACAATATTGGTGGTAGGAAATGTACAGTGGTGAAGGTTGATATACTTTATATGATTGTAACTCAATCATAAACAACTTTATGGGGAAAATGAATTTTGAACAACCTTGTAACCATGGTGTTTAAATAAAACTAAAATTTAAAAATAGGACCCAATAGAGGCTACTTTGTGGTGGCAGGTGATTCTGTGCATTGTTTGATGTTCCATACCTCACTGATATTTTTGTTTTTGTTTTGTTTTGTTTTTATTTTTATTTTTTGTTTTGGGGACACACACAGTGATGCTCAGGGGTTACTCCTAACTTTTTGCTCAGAAATCTCTCCTGACTTGGGGAACCATATGGGATGCTAGGGATCAAACCAAGGTCTGTACTGGGTTAGCCGCGAGCAAGTCAAATGCCCTACAGCTGTGATATTGCTCCAGCCTGATATATTTTTTAAAATCTATTCATTGCTATAATATTCAGGTAGAGGGTTTGTTCTCTTTATTTAATTAAACAATTGTGGTTTGTATAGCTATCATAGCTGATTTGGGGGCTATACATACATATATGTACATACATATATATATATAAACATATATATATGTGCTTTCTTGGACCACACCCAGTGACGCTCCAGGGTTATTCTTGGCTCTGTGCTCAGAAATTGCTCCTGGCTTGGGGGAACCATATGGGATGCTGAGGGATAGAATCATGGTCCGTCCTAGGTTAGCGTGTGCAAGGCAAAGCCCAGCTCCAGCCCCAGGCATACAATATTTAACACCAATTCTATCATCAATGTCAACTCCTCTCACTAGTGCTCCTATACTCCTTTACTCCATCATCCCCCATCACTGCCTGACTTCATCCTTGGCAGGTAAATGAAATGACTGTGGCTAGATCTCCTGCTTTAGCATAGATTTCATGTTTTTAATATTATTGATATTGTGTTTTGAATATATAACTATGCCAATATAATTGAAGCCCTGTGTTCCCTATTTCTTCCATTTCTCACCTTCTTCCTTGACTCCTTGGTCTCTTTACTTCTCTCTCCTTGGTGTAGATGATATGGAATCAAGAATGATGTGGTCAGTTTCCCTTTACTACATTATATTTCCAATTACAATTATTTTTTATAGCGCAAACAAGTGAAATCATCCTGTGTTTGGCTTTCTTCTTCTAGCTTACTTCATTCAATATATCTTCCAGTTCCAACCAGGTGGCAGAAAATTGCATGATTTCATGATTTCTTGAAGCTGCACATTTTGTATAAGTCTGAATTTTGTGTTAATGTACCACATCTTCAAAATTCACTCATCTGTTGTTGGACACCTAGGTTGATTTCTAAACTATTGTACTCATTACATGTCCTTTTGAATTAATGTTTTTTAGCATCTGGGAAAAGATATCCAAAAGTGGAATTACTGGAATACATGGCAGCTCATATCTAAGTTTACTGAGTACTAACTATATTATTTTCCACAAGATTTGAACCAGACATTCCCACCTGTAGAGGATGAGAGCTATTTTTCACCACATCCTTGCCATCAAAGATTGTTTCTACTATATTTTATATGTGCCCTTCTCACTGGTATGAAGTGATATCTCATTGTTTTCTTAATTTGGGTTTTCCTAGTGATAAGTGCCTGTTCATTTCCTCCTCCCATTTATTGAATTGATTTCTAATTTGTTTTTGTTAATCTTTGTTAATACTTTATGCTTCCTGGATATTAAACTCCTATCTGAAGTGTTGAATGAGAATATAGACTTTGTTTTAACAGCAGTTTCCGTACTCAATTGTAATGGGCAAAAGAATATTAATCAGAGTTGCAAACGAATATTTAAAATTTGACATTTTATACTGGTGACATAAATGCTTTATTTTCATAATGATAAACTATATACAAGTATATAGCATGAAAATGAAAAATTTTAGGTTATTCAAAACTTATAGGTCCAGGAAATAAAATACATTTATTGCCTCACATGACTGTGAGATGCAGAGATGAACTGGCCTTTAAACATGACCAGTCAGTGAAAGAGTGTATACTTAGATGATTGTTCTCTTTCCCCTTTCCCCTTTCCTTTTCATGGACTTCTAGTTCATGAAATTAGGGACCAATGCATGATTTCAGGTAATGGGAGTTTAATCATACTTGTACTAGTAGTGCCATTTGAAAAAAGAAAAATCTTTCCTCTCACAGTTTTTATACTTGAAATTGTCAGGAAATGTCATAATTAACATTTAGGTCATCTGATCATCCCTTGTCAATCTCTGTTCAATAGACTATGTACTATGATCATTGACATACAAAACCTAGGGAAGAGGGAAAAAATAGTTTCCTCAAGGGAAATGAAGGAAATGATGACTAAATAGATAATAGCTAAGGATATTGTTCTTTCAAACCCCACACTTAACAGAGATGTTACCACTGTAAAAGTTAACCTTCCTTTTTACCAATTCAATTACCATACATTTAAATGCATATATACAACATATATTTGCACATACCCTGTACATTTAAATGTTCATATTTGTATTTATGTATGCATTTGTGCACATATATTTTTTAGTCACTGTGAAATTACAATTTATGATTTGGCTTTGGGGATGCATTAATTTGACACTGATTCTGTCACCAGTGTTTACTTACATACAACAATTTTCCCCACCCTTGCCCAGCATTTGTCTCCCAACCATCCAATCTACCTAAATAAAGAACACATTTTTAATTATTTTATTTTATTTTTATTAAAACCACTGTAATCTACAAAGTCCTTCATAGTTAAATTTCAGATATACAGTGAATCAGGGCCAATCCCATCACCAATGTCAACCACCCTCCACCAAGGATCCCAGAGTGTATCTTGTATCAGCACACTTTCCCCTCTGGCCTGCCAGTATAAGAAACCCATTTAAGTTTAAATTGTTAAAGTTTAGATCTCTTGATTCTATTGATGTTGACTTTGGCTGGGATATTTAGTACTGTCTTTTTTTCTCCACAGTGCACCTGAGATCACTTGGCCTCTGGCCCCCATACTTTTTATTCTTTTTTTCTTAATTTTATAAAAAAGCAATGTAGTAATAGGAGGTAAAACAAAGTGAACCATATACCATATTCTAAGGTGGGGTCCCCTATTTAAGAATAAAAATTGAAAAATATTAAAAAAGAGGAGAAAACAAAAAGGGAGTGGCAATTTTGTTTGTGTGCCTTTTCTACAGGAACACCAAAAGTTGGGGAAAATAGAAAGAAAAAACCTTTGGCCTTAAAACAGGGAGACCCTCCCCATGAAGCATCCTGCCATAAGACCAACTACAGACTCCGGGCATATTAAGTTGTTTAACCCCAAAATCTTTTTTGTAATCCCAGAAAAAGTTCTTCTAAGTCACAGTTGCCTCAGTCAGGTTTCTGTAATAAGAATTCTTGATTTTTTGCATAGATTATATATCGAAGACAGGGCATCATGGAGTGTTCTAGTTTCTTCTCACTGTTAGGTGGCAATGGAGGGAAATCTGACCTGAAAGCAAGTTGTTGTTGCTTCCAAGTCATCAGGGTGTCATATAAAACAATTCAGAAGCAAGTGCCAGGATAGCACTAGGGCTTCCCCGGTAGTAATTCCTAATGCTGGTGCAGAAAATCAAACCATGTCAGTTACATAGATGGGATCCAAGGTTTAGGAGTTAATGGCCAATGTCTAATTGACTGAAGCCTAACTCAAGTCACTATGACAAATGTTCACACTGAAAGACCCCACTGCAATATAAAATTTATAAGTTCTTGTTAGGTAAGAACTTCTTTCTATTCATAAGATTTCCTTGATTTTAATGTGCCCGTGCATAAAGGAACAACACCACATGATAATACTGCTGTGTATGAGGTAAAATTAACAAGATCACAATCTTTGTAACCTGGTTCTAACATAATCTCAGAATCCAAAAGAAACTTATCTACTGGAATTTTTTACTAAACAAAATAAAAAAAAGGAATAGGAAAAACTACATCTACATATAAAAAACAAAATATAAATTTTATCTACTAAGGAAATACATCCAAAGAAATATATGAAGGAAATATAAATATCTCCTTTAAGTCTTTTGAAATAGTTGGAGGGGAATAAAAACTAAAACACAGCTTTAGCCTGAAACATGTTCGTGTGGAGTCTGAAAATGGCTCCCAGCAGTCATGGAACAGAAAATGTCCTTGAGCTGGGGGCTTATAAAAAAAAATGAGTCTGGTAGAGAGCAACAGTCCACAGTAAAAGAATATGCATGGGTGGGGGGGCACCCAGAGCAAATCAGGCTGAGAGCTTTTTTTTTTTTTTTTTTTTTTTTGGCTTTAAGAACTGGTTGGAAGATGGTTGGTATTTGTGTTGGGATTTTTCAGTTCCTGAGAACTAAATAACTGAGGATTAAAAAGGGTTAAATAGAGAGAAATAATAGATCAGTGGTGAGAAAGTGAAAGGATAGAAAGGGATTTATAGAGTGATAAGCAGGTGGGCGAAAGGGTTAAAGGGTTATATATAACAGGGGGAAGGACTATATACAACATAAGATAGACATTTTGTGCATTATAGACAGACATTAGAAAGACATAGAGGTGGACAACACATACACTCACATACATACAGACAGACAATGAAGATCAACCCATAGGTTGCAGTTGCAAAACTGACCCAGGTAAAATGAGTCAGAATGTTTAAAAAATATAAAGCCAGCAAGTCAGATGGAAAGGTTTTCCATTTCCGAGATAAATCATCATTGGTGAGGTTAGACTTTAGTGAAGAAAGGTGTTCTGAGTTAGATTGTGTATAGAGTATTCTTAAATAATCATAATTTTCAAATCTAGAGTACTAATCAATATGGTAACCATCACTGTGAAAAGAGTCTATACCATGAAGTATTATCTAATGGGTCTTGAGCATCCAGGCTCCTTTCCTAAAAGTAAACTGAAATCATAAACATTATGATATAATAGTAAACCAGCTTGAATTGAAAATAAATTGCAATCACAGACTCAATTAATGAGCTATAGCAAGATACTATAAAATGCAGTTGCCTATACCAATGTTATCTGTGGACATAAACATTAGCTTATGTTAGCACGGAAAATGAATACATTAGAACATTTGTTGAGACACTATCTTAATGAGCACTGTCTTTGGAGTTTAATATAATATAGCACTACAATACAAAACTAGGACAAACAACCTATAGCTCCAAGAACTACTGTGAACACAAATATCAAGGAGTTATTACAGTCATATAAAAATTAAGAAACTAAAATTTCTTATAGTGAGCACTGTAGTAGTCAATTTAGTCATGGAGTCATGGCTTTCATACACATTCTGCACTTGTTTCTATGAATAAAAAATTTAGAACATTATTATAGACTACTATAATGAGCAGTTGAGTGAACAACTGTTCGATGTAAATAGAAGGTTCCTTCTACACTTATTTTGCTGAGGGTTTTCATCATGAATGGTTGTTGACTTTTGTCAGTCAGATACCTTCTCTGGATTGATTGCTATGATCATGTGGCTTTTATCTTTCCTTTTATTGATGCGGTGTATGATTTTTGCATATATTGAACTATTCTTGGTTTGTTTATCTTGTTTATTCTTTAAAAGAAAATGCTCTTAATCTCATTAATTCTTTGTATTGTTTTCTTTGTTTCTATATTGTTGATTTCTCCTCTGTTTTTATTATTTATTTTTTATGCTTGTGTTTGAATTACTTTACTTTTGATTTTCCAGACATTTAAGGTAATAGGCACTTTCATACGCAAGTTTTTGTGCATAAATTTTTAAACTCTAAACTTAATTATATGCATTTTTATACTTTTCTTTATTTGATATTCTACATTGGAGACTAACATTCTATTGAATACTTTTCCATGTCCTAAACATGAATCTACCAAATTCTTTTGAATGCTGGAAAATGATCTATAATAAATAATGAGTGACATTTTATTTAATCCTTATGTTTATGGATATTTTAGTTGTTGCTCATTTTAAATTATAAACATCTTGTACCTTCT
>PVKC010044436.1:0-11583 GCA_004027635.1 Crocidura indochinensis | reverse complement strand
GTGTTAAAAATGTTTGTAATAGCAGTTGAGAGGTGTGTGTGTGTGTGTGTGTGTGTGTGTGTGTGTGTGTGTCCATTTTCTTTCTAGCACTGCATATTAGGGGCAATCATTTGGGAAGTTAAACTAATCACTGTAAATTTTTTTGACATTTCCAATCCTTGCTTCCCCCACACAAATTTTCACACTGGTATATAACTGTACATCTCCTTTGGAACCAAAGGCCAAAGGCATAAATTAAAATACACTATTTGCCTCCTTTCTTCAAAAAGTTTCACTGCTTCATTATCACAGAAGTCAGAGAGATTTCAGTGAAGGTCAAAATCTGGTGTTAGCTGCTAAATATGTTAATGGTGAATGCTATTCTCTCTCCCACATCTCAAATTCACTCCAGGATTTTTTTAGATTTTAGATCTAGAAATGCTCCAAATGATGATAAACTACCTGTCTTGCATAGAAAGCTATTCTTCCTACTCCAACCACTTCTGAAATGGTTCAAGGTCATTCTAATTCCTCTTTCCAGTTGTCCCATCTCCCTGGGGAACAACCAATCCAAGCAGTCCCAGAAACTAGCTGTTATTTACTGTGACTTCTATCTCCAAACCAACCAGCAATCGAAATATGAGCCTCTCTGTATGAGATTTTTCTGAGGAAGGAGTCATGGGGCCATTCCAAGTCCAGGCAAGGGCAGTGAATAGTGGAGTTATTTAAATGTCCTTTGAATCCTCTGCACCCATCTTCCTGTGCTGAGCAATCCTTCCGAATTACAGATGACAATATCCATGTTCAACTCAGGCAGGCTGCTATTTTCTCACTTTCCTCTTCTCTCTCCCAAGTGTAGCCTGATTTGTAATACTCAAGATCGGACAAATTTTTGCCCTTCAAAAAACTGTTGTCACTGCCGTTATCTTCACGAAAGCTATCAAGTTTCAGACAAGCTGAATTATTATTTTTTGTTGTTGTTGCTGTTGTTCCTGGCAGAAAAATATTTGACCCAGCTCTGGACAAAAGCGAAAAGGATTTATAGCCCTTTCTCCCTCTTTGCAACATGCAGTGGCATTGTTAGGATGATAAACAGCACTGTCCAATTTCTGGACTCAAAACACTTCAACTCCTTTTTTAACTGTCTGTGAAAACATTGTCATGTCTACATTTCTTCATCCCCAGGTACCCAAGTGCTGGGAAAGATAATTACCTTGTCATCTTTGTCATCTTCTTCTTCCTCGTCCTCTAACATGTCCTCCAGTACCTACAGACAGAAACAGCAGTCATTTTCATGCTCTTGAAGAAGAGAATTTTGTTCTGTCATTTTCAACCTTTGGAAATGAAAACTTTATTAACGTTTGAAACAGAAGCACTGAGAAGTGGTAGTTGATCTGCAGATAGGGATTAGGAAAATGCTATGCTTTTAATTGCTTAAAACAAGAGAATGGAATCTCAGTCAGGGAAATCTCCTGGGTACGAAATATACTGTGACAACTTAAAGGATCTGAAATATGCAAAAGTAAATAAACATTCATTTTAGCGATGCCATTACCCGGGCCATTTCCTTTTTACCTGTTCTGCTGTCTCTATTAATCAGGTGGGAGACAGAAAACTAAGCAAAAATCTCTGCCATTTGAGTTATGTTCCACAAATTCTAAGATAAAAACCTGCTTGTTCATTGATTTAGGCTGGTGGTCTACAACGTAAAGATTATTATATATTTCATGGCTCAAATTTTAATTCTTACATCTGAAAGTCAATTCTATATTATTTTTAATTATTAAATTTTGTGTATTTCCTGAAACTCCAATGTTAATTTCTCCATGATTTTATATAAGGATAATATAATAATATATGTTTCAATAAGAATGAGAAATGTTCAGTAATAAAATGAATATATTCAACCCATGTGGGTGTATATATATATACATTTGAATGACTTTTATTTACTCACTTTAGCAGATGGAATCATTATTTTGATCTTCCAAATAATTTGTCCTTGCCGCAATTAATATATAACTGCAGGCATTATGAGTGGAACTTATACTGTTTCAGGTGTTTTAATATGGTCTAATATATCTATGCAGTCAGAAACATACACACCCCATGTACACTCTATGAAAGCCAAAGATTTTTTTAATACTTTAAGGAAGTTATGCAAGTAAAGGCAAAGTTATGACTTTTTGATTGCTTTTGATAGTGTATACTTGTAATAATTCTAGTTTTCTATTCAGTCTTTCTCTCCATATCTGAATAAGATTTATAGAATTATGGTTATGAAATAAGTTTAAAGTTTCTCTCTCTGTGTCTGTCTGTCTGTCTGTCTGTTTGTCTGTCTGTGGTCACATCCACCAGTACTCAGAACTTACCCCTGACTCTGCTCATGGATTACTTCTGGCAGGACTCGAGAAACCATACATGTTGCTTTAGATTGAATCTGTGCCAACAGTGTCAGGCAAGCTTCTCACACACTGTACTATTTCTACAGGCCTTTAAATATTCATTTGTTTAAAAGAATGTTCTGGACTATTGTGTGCCTAAAATTCAACTAAATCATGGTATTTTAATAAAAATTTTAAAAAAGAATAATCCAAGCATAAACCTCGAGATCTTATGAACTAATATAACCAAAAGCAATGACAACTGGGGCCGGAGAGATAGCATGGAGGTAAGGCATTTGCAAGCAGAAGGACGGTGGTTCCAATCCCGACATCCCATATGGTCCCCGAACCTGGCAGAGGCAATTTCTGAGTGTAGAGCCAGGAGTAACCCCTGAGTGCTGCTGGATGTGACCCCCCCCAAAAAAAAAGAAAGAAAGAAAGCAATGACAACTGAAAAGATATTTTCAAATTTGCTTTAAGTCTTGTATGAAAAGAATATGACACTGGTCATTTATTTGGACATACAGCACTTCAAGGGAATTGGCAGCACATTGTTTAATACCTAACTAATATCTGATTGATAATCTCCATGTATTTGGGAAGATGAACAGAAACTTTTGTGAGTTTCCTGAAACTTCAATGATAATTGGTGATTTTATACCAGGATAACATCATGAGAACTTCCTGTGACCTTCTACATGTGATTCAGTCAGAAAGGACATTTCCTATTCTAACTCCATTCAGCCCGTGCAAAAGCCATTATGTCAGTATATAAGTCTCTAGTGTATAAATCTCTTTGTCAAAGGCACACATTTCAGGGTTTAATGAGAATAGCTATATGGGAAATTAAAACACAGTAGTCCACATATACTCATACCAGCCTTCAAGAGGCTTACAATCTAATGAAATTTAGATAGGGTCTATCGAATAATTTTTTCCAAACTAAATTTTATCAAAATTTAAATTATTCACATCATCAGAATACAGACAACAGTGATGATGATGTAAATGGAGCTTATACACCACTATTTTAAATAAAGCTTTTTTGTAATGGAGGTTTAAGCAGGCAAAGTAGCCACAAAATTTCAGCACATTATATCGCATCAAAAGAACACCTTTTTTAATGTGTACAGAGATTACTTTCAATACTTTGGAGATGGGTTGCACAACAATGTGAAAATTTAACTTTAACTTGAATTTTAAGTTCAAATTTAATATTTTCAAAATATACCATTTAAATAATAGCTCAGAAAATTAATTTAATCCTTAGAAATTAATTTGATATCTCTAATAAAATTATATTTCAATTTTAATATTTAGATTAAGCATATTTAAAGGGTGATTGATTTATATATACCTGTGTATGTATAAAATATACAATATACATAGAACATATATCTATATATAATTAAATAGACATATATAATTATGTAATTATCCCTCAAGCTGGAAATTAAAACCGAGGTTCTCCCCACACAGCAAACCTTTCAGTGGAACTGAAAACCAGCTCTATGTTCTATTTTTATTTATTTATTTTTGTTTGTTGGCTTGTTTTGGGGAACACACCCAGTGGTACTTAGGAGTTACTCCTGGTTCAGAACTCAAAAATTATTCCTGGCAGGCTTGGGAGACTATATGGAAAGCCAGGGATCCAACCAGGGTTAGTCATGTTCAAGGCAAATACCCTCCCTGCTGTGCTATTGCTCTGGCCCCTATATTCTATTTTTTTAAATAAAAAATATATATTAAAGCAGGACCAGAGCTATGGCAGAGTGGTAGGGCATTTGCCTGGCTTGTGGCTGATCCAGGACCACTCGTGGTTCAATCCTCCAGCATTCCATATGGTCCCCCAAGCCAGGAGCGATTTCTGAGCTCATAGCCAGGAGTAACCCCTGAGCATTATTGGATATGGCCCAAAAAATACAAAATATATACACATATTAAAGCATGTTAGAGCACGGTGATTATATATATGAATAATTATTTTTGCCAAGATTATTGAAGCAGACTTATGTATTAAATGTGACAAGAAAAAGAGAAATGAATACTATACTCACATTTCAATGCACACACATACATATTGTAGGTGGTTCTAATTTAGAAAGTGATATTTGTATGTTACTCTCTTTTCAGAATCTACCATTATCCTGAAGATGTTACCAAGGTTTTGAATAGTGTCAGACTGTGCCTAGTAGTGTGCAAGGTATTAAAGATGCTCAAGAATTAGATGGTAAGTGTAGAGACAGTGGGTAAGGTACTTGTCTTGCATATAGACAACCCAGATTTGACCCTTGCACTACATACAGTCCTCTGAGCACTGCCAGAAGTGATTTGTGAGTATAGAGTTAGGAATAATTCCTGAGAAAAGCCAAGTGTGGACAAACTTACTGGTAAAAAATTTAAATTAAGATATATAATAAATAAGGGGCTGGGCAGTAGCGCTGGAGGTAAGGTGCCTGCCTTGCCTGTGCTAGCCTAGGATGGACCGCGGTTCGATCCCCCGGTTTCCCATATGGTCCCCCAAGCCAGGAGCGACTTCTGAGCGCATAGCCAGGAGTAACCCCTGAGCGTCACTAGGTGTGGCCCAAAAACCAAAACCAAAAAACAAAAAAAAAAGATGTATAATAAAAAAGTAAGAAGACAAAAAGCATAGATTAATGTGTTACCTATTCTTTCTACTTTTGAGCACATTTCCTATTAAAGTTTCTACCATTTATTTATCTCTTAAAACCAAATTAGTTTGCCCGGAAAGGTAACAATCCTGTGAAGCAGATTAATAAAGGCAAATATTCAAAAATGTTTTTCCATATTTGTTTGAAAAGAGGAATCCTGAATATTTAACCTTTGTATTAAAATCTGAAGGTCTCCACTTTCCTCAAATTAACTTTTGAAAACTCAAAATACTATTAAAACATAAAACAATAGCTTAATGTTACAAATCATTTGTGGGGCTTAGTATCAAGTATGACTCAAAAAGGACTATAAGCATAGATTCTTCATTTGCGAAACTCAAACTGTTTTACCCAGCACTAGTGGGTGATTGGTTATGCACAATTGCTCAACAAATATGCAGCCAGAATCACCCAATACAACCATTTACTCTCACATTTGGCAGAAAAGTGAAAGGCCTCTGTGTTGTACTTTAAAAGCTCTAGTGAGGGCTTTTCCCCTCCTCCGGTGCCTTTTTAATGTTTCATCATAAACATCTAAAAGTGAGGATTTGTAATATGGATTGTTTTCTATTGAGTCTTTCAGCTGCTTTAGAATGTATCCACCGTTGTATTTTTTGTTCAGGTGAGGCTTAAGGAACCTTGGAAAATGGAGATGATGACAGCTATCTCACAGTATTGATTAAGGACTCATTGAGATAATCTATTTGAAGTTATGAGAATAACATGCATGCTGAAGGAAAACAAAATATGTTAGCTACTAATAAAAATAAAACATCAATTAATGACATCTTAAACATTCTTTTTTACCAATTAAATTATGAATTTTCCCTGGACAAAATATCCAGTATTCCTAATATACAAAATTTTGATTCATGCTTCACTAGTAATAAGAACCACATATAAAATGCCTAGGTAGATACATGATTAAATTAAAAATTAAATTAAAAATATATGATTCCTCAACTATATTTTAGCTTTAAGGGTCCATCGAAATGAATGATCTTGAAGATAAGTATTTCTGAAATGAGACTGTGCTTTAAGACAAGAGTCTTAGTCAAATGAAACGAATCAAAACTTCAAACTATGTTTTTAAAAACAAACTGTATATCCTGAGGAGCATTTAAAATGGTAGAATTGTAGAAAGTTACAATCATTACCAGAAAATTCAAATAAAATCTACTATTTAAAAAGAGAATTTAACATTTAATTAAGCAAAACAGATAAGAGTCCTAGTCTCAAATTCTAGCTTTTTCCTCTTTAAATAAAACACCAAACAAGTAATACATAGTTCTGTTTTATGAGTATGCAAAGTTCAGTTGCCCCAACACTTATCAGCAGTATTTTAATAATAACAAATTTGCAGGATTTCTTTGAGGGGAGAAAAATAGAGTGACAGAAAAAAATGCATGTGTTAGAAAAGATGCAAAGTTGGTTTCTTTTCTTTCTTTTTCTTGAGGAGGAATATTTCAGATCCACTCTAGAATTCTCTTTCCAAATTATGCTTTCTGATACCTTGCTTGAAAGCAAGTAGTATTAATCAAACAAAGGAAGGGCACTAGGGAAATCAGAAAGATGTAATGCAAGCAGTTAAAAGTGACATGACCTTCTGTAATGTCGCTCGTCACAGACGTATATGCCACACACTGGAGGAAGGTCTTGAAAGAAACTGATTCTTGGTACTATTCCTTGAATATAATACTAATAAAGATGACATTTCAAAAAACACATGTAGAAAAATGTAGTTACATTACAGCTAAAAAAAAGCATCTAACATTTTAAATGCAAAATATTTATCTTTTTCTATTTAATATTTGCTGAATACTTAGAATTAACAAATATATATGGCTGTACATTTAAAGAATCTATTTTCAAAGTAAAATCACATATGGTTTTATCACTACATATTTTATAGAACTGAATGGAGTGCTTTTAATATTACAATATTTTTAGAGATGATTAAATACTAAATATGTATGTATTACAAGGAAATAGAATTTCATTTGATTGAACATGTTAATAATTATAATCTGATTACAAATATCACAAAGTTTTTAGAATTATTTCACCAAAGACATTTAAAAAAAAAGCTTGATAAAGGCAAAAAAAGAAAAACCCATATAGTAAAGACTCAGGAAAAGAATATATCTCATTAGTTAAGTCACCATGGAACAGTGGGTACTATTTATTGCTGTTATCATCATCAATCTGGGTCAAAAACTGCAGTTAAAAAATGAAGGCTAAAAGAATATATGACTAATTCTTAAAATACTTCATATTATGATTTCCCCCAGGATATTTCACACATTATGATTCCTTTTTTAAAAAAAGGAATCAAAGCTTAGTTATTACACTTTTAAGTATTGAGTATCACAAAGCTTAAACCCCCCCAAAGCCCAAACTGATGCAAAATTATTTCTTTTGTAGGTTCACTTTTTTCCTTTGGAAGTCATCTTTGAATTAAATGGATATTTTGCTATGTTTGGAATGAGTAGTTGCACAATTCAAATTGGTTCACTCCAACATGGTCTATAAAAAAAGCAACATATTTAAATTAAAGAAAAAAATTGCTGTTGGCCAGATGTGCTATAGCAATGTTAAAAAAATTAAAGAAAGAAAGTTGTCACAAAAGGAAGAAGTTTCATATTTAATTTCATATTCATAGATCATCCAAATGTGTACAGATGCTTAAATTTGGACACATTACAAACTAAATGCCTATTCCTACCCTAGAGATACAGAGGAATTCAGGGAGAGTAATAGTCGCCAACATGGTCTGGAGTTCATTTATACAATTTTGTGTGTGCAAAATCCAAGTCAAGCATGCATTTATACGCCCATTTGGGTATATAAAATGTGCAAATATAATAGGAACTTAGCAAAAGTCTATGGCTTTAGAAGATGCAGAGAGCCACTCAGGTTTTTTTTTTTTTTTCAGATCACTGTAAAGTACTGAGGTCGGGATGAAATTTCTGTGGTCAATAACATCATTCTAGGTGTGCTTGTGTTGTCATTTTCAGAAGGCATTCTTCCTACAAAGATTCTAAAAGAGCATTTGCAAAATGAATGGTACAATTAAACTGCACATATAATTTACACCACGTTTATAAGGAAATAAAAGCTCATAAACGGGTCTGAGGTATACAGTTTCATCTAGGATTTCTCAAAAGTAACTGCATTTATGATGGCTGCTTAGTTTGATTTGTGCTATTAAGGATTTGACCTTGGAGTATTTCAGCTACAGTAGTCATCAAGATAACTGAACCACTAGATGTAATAATAATTAGTGTGATAGACTTGCCAGCGAGGCTGAATATACTGCAATACAAAAGAAGGCAGACTAAGAAGAAAAGCATTATTACTTACTGCTAAAAGACTTCCTGATTTTTACAGACACTCAAATACAATTATTTCTTCTTGCAGAATGCATTTCCTTGGCTCATTCTGGGAAGTGCCATGTTGTAATTTAGTCTGATTCTTAATAGGAAATGTGGCTTTAATGTGGCTATCAGATACTTCTGATGCATGCCACTGATTACATACAGTCTGTATCCTTCATCATCAACAACAGCATTATTTGTGGTATAATATACTTTACAGTAAGGTGCAAGGACATTAAATCTACTTTACTAGCCAAGAGAATGTAACTTTTAATTTTTTAAGTGTCAGCTTAATATGCAGAAAAATCCTTTCATTAAGAAAAGATAAACACTTTCCAATATAAACTGTATAATCATTATAAGCATCTTAAGTGAATTTCTTTTATATTTCCTTCTCAGTATTCTTACATATCCATTTTTATACCTACACAAAGCACTGTGAATGGAATGCTAAGTGTTTATTTGAGCTATGTCTCCATCTAAAGGCTTCACTCTGTATTGTATCTTTTACTAGCAAGGAACATGCTAATTTTCGTGTTTTTAGAGTACTACACACTAATTCAATGGAATAGAAAAAAGTAGGCCAACTATTAATAATCTACAATGTACCTCTTATTTATCTTTAAACCATAGCACTATTATTTTACAAAATAAATGAGAGGCCAAAAAAATCAAACTGATGAGCTTAACAAATAAAATTAAAAGGGAACTAAACTTACCACTAAGCTATGTTAATGCAATTTGATGTTTTAAAAGAAAAACATTTTTGTACTACTCAGAACTTGATTTTAAATAAAAAGAAAATTATTTATGACGTTAAATCTCTTATAATGCCAAATTTTGTTCCAGAATCATAAGTGTTTACAAAAAAAGCACACTTCTGAATGTTTTAGATTTTATAAACAATCTTAAGAATTTTTTTTTATCAAATTTCCGATTCAGAGTCTAAATTATATTAAAGTATTTCCTGCAAAGCAAGAAGAGAAAGCTGCAATGACCTATAACAGAACTATATCCTCTAATATTCTTCAAAATGCATTTTGCTCTAACCCCATGAGATCTGTTTGGGTGCATTAAAATTGCAATAAGCAAGACGTTCTTTAGCAGGCAAAAGTACAATTTAGCACATATAATGCAGGTAAATGCTACCCTTTTAGAACATTAGGGACCTTTAAAGAACAGAATTTGAAAATAAAAACTCACTTATCTTGGAAATTAATGCTAGCAAACTTTTGAGCCATACTATTCTGCTTGGTTTAATTGACTTTGTACCAAACTTCCTATTTTAAGCGATTTGCCAGAGGAAGGAGTTGGGGTGAGTAAAATAGGTAGACATTTGTAGAAAAACCTACTCCAACACTAATTGGTCTTTCTTTTCTTTTTTTTCCCCTTTATGTCTTGAATATTTTGAGACCTAAGAACATGGTGTGAGATATTTTTAAATGACATATGTTTTAAAATCAAGAAATCCACATGATCAGAAAACATCATTTATAATCATGTATTTTCTATAAATAATGGTAAATATTTTAGTATGATTTGAGTAATCAACACACACAAGAAAATTCGAGGGGGGGTGTTACACCTACACTGAACTGTGAAATGGTGAATTATAGCTGAAAACCTTAAATGAAAGAACGGTTTACAAACCTTATACAAAGTCTCCAAAGCAGTTTTACTATGTACTTCTCTTTATCTCACCAAGAGCTCTAGATTGAAGGGGAAACCTGCCCTGTCCAGTTATCATTCTGCTTTATGTAGTGTACTGTGTGATTGCTAAATTAGTGCATAATACATTTATAATATTTATAGTACTAACATTTAGTTAAATAACCTTTATATAAGATTTATGTTGATTTTTTTATTTCTCGTTTAATGGCAAATTGCAAGAGCATGTTTCATAAAGATAATTCCCATTTAAATTCATCAGTCCATTAAATATTAAAATTATGTTTCTGATGCAATTGAGAACAAATTTGTCCAGCTTCAGCGATTATTTGCACTCATAAAAATTAGGCTTGATTAATAAAATTTAAATGCTTGATTAAGTTGACATTTTCATGTTCTGTTCTGATTTATTAAAATTAGTCTTTGCCCAGACCTGGTTTGCTAGCCTTGGCTTATCTTTTTCCTTCTCTTAGTCTAAGATTGGGTTATTAGGAAGGGGCAGTTTGCTTTGGACTCATGAAGGGAAATGCTCTGTTTGCTTCTGCTTAGGTTGACCTTTGTTTCTAAATGATGGGCATGGTGGATAATTGCATTACAATATTCAAGAAAAATAATTCTTTAAAATGTAAATATATATAATTTATTAGTACAAATACATATTCAAATATAAGTAGTGCATATGATAACAATTCTATAAAATCCATTTGCCACAAAGCTTTATTTTGTGGAAAATTGCTTAAATTGTTCCATTTGCATTTTTGTTGAAAAATACAGTTTTAATATGGAGGACTTCCATGTACGTGAGCACGCGCGTGTGTGCGTGCGTGCATGCGTGTGTGCGTGTGTGCGTGTGTGTGTGTGTGTGTGTGTGTGTGTGTGACAGACACAGGAAAATGCACTGTAGCATTGCTGCTGTCTTTGTCTCAATCTCAAAATCAGTAAGGCACATTGGCCACGAAAAACCATCCTCTTCAATAAGACTTACAGGGGATCTCTTCAACAGGTATGTGATCTTTATATAATGTTTTAAAACTTCATCAAAATTGTTTGTCTTATTTAATAGATGACATGGATCTAATAGCCATTATGAATCACAAATTATTTGTTTAACACAATGTGTTATTCTGCTTTAAACCCACCCAGATATCCCAAGGTAAATAATAACCCCATTTTATTGGTGTGGAAACTGAGGTTTTGGGGAAGAAATACATTCATATAACTAATATGTCTATCTCTAAATTTCAAAGCCTAACACGAACCAACTGGCAAGGAGGCACTAGCAACACACATCTGGCTTTGTTTGATTTTGGTTTTTGCCCTCTCTAACTGTACTCAGACCGAGGCCCTGTAGACCTAGCATTTAAAAGGTTGGAGGCTACTGGGGCTGTACCTGGAAGTATTAGCAGCAGTGCAGGGACTGAACAGAGCCCTAACATAAAAGTTATGCTCCCCATCACTTGGGCTACAACCCTCCTCTCCTTTGTAAGATATCACTACAAAAAT
>PVKC010044435.1:0-11370 GCA_004027635.1 Crocidura indochinensis | reverse complement strand
TATTTATTGTTAGTGATCCCACTGAAAAAGCATCATTTTAAAACTGCAGATATATTGGTTTATTGTGTGGATAAAAGAAACCAATAATATTATAGTGTGATGTCACTTAAAATATAAAAAATGTTCTATAGTAAATCTATCAGTAATTATAATTTTCCACGATAAGATAAAATGAAAAAGAGAAAAGAGAAAAGAGAGGTCAGAATGCTTCTACCTGGGGCGAGAGTGGTGGCGCATCGGTAAGGTGTTTGCTTTGAACGGGGCTGACCTAGGACGGACATCCCCGGGCATTCCATATGGTTCCCCAATCCAAGAGTGATTTCTGGATTTCTCAGCGCATAGCCCGAAGTAACCCCTGAGTGTCACTGGGTGTGACTCAAAAAACCAACCAAACAAAAAAGACCCCCCCCCAAATCCACAAAAACAAAACAAAACAAAAAGAATGTTTCTACCTGAGTATTGAAATTTTCAAGCAATGGGGCTGGAGAGATAGCATGGAGATAAGGCATTTGCCTTGCGTGCTGAAGGACTGCGGTTTGAATCCTGGCATCCCATATTGGTTCCCCAAGCTTACCAGGAGCAATTTCTGAGCATATAGCCAGGAGTAACCACTGAGTGCTGCCGGGTGTGACCCCCCCCCAAAAAAAAAACAGAAAGTTTCAAACAATAATAAGACAGTAATAACTATACTAAGAGAATGGCTGTAACTAGTGCTAAAATTTTCAATGAGTGGTGACCTGAAGATCAGAATGTGATCTTTCAGCCAATGGTAACTTGTCATGGATAAATTGAATGCTGCTGAGAGGAAACAGAATTAAATGCTGTACTGGACCAAGTGTCATGAGAGGAAAAGCAGGTTTAAAGAAAATGTTACATGAATAGGTTAAGTTAATAATCTCTTCTTTAATATTTATATCTAAAAGTATGTCAAAATGAGAGAAGGAAAATACAGTTATTTTATAAGTATTGCACTTCAGGCCAGATACTACTGTTTAAATATACCCTTAACTAAAAACTAAAATCTCTGTTCCCAATTGTATGAGCTTAGGACATTTTGGTTTCTTACTGTTATGTAGGAAATGTTTCTGACTTGGGTGAAGAGCTTTTTTTCCTTTGGCTGTTGGTTATTTTTGGCTTTTATTTTCTTTTGATGTGAAAGTCCTTGAGTCTTTCTGTTATTTTCACTCACAAAGATGCTATCTGAATTGGGATGTAAAAGTACTAAAATAAAAATAAAGCTAAAAGTAAGAGAAAAGCATCAAGATATATCCTCTTAACCATGATTTGTATATAAATATTGAGCCAAAGTATTAAATTATATGTCATGAAGCAAAATTATTTTGTTCATTGTAATCAATGTTATTGTAGGCAATTGATGTATTTTCTTATAATCTTATTTCTAAAATTAGATTAATGAATAGATGTGAGAATAATAGACAATGCTTGTCAGCAAATAAATATTTCATTTTTATTTATATTGTCTATTGATTCTATTAGTTAAAAAGAATTTTCTACCACTTTAAGTGAAACAGATAATTCACCACTTATTTAATGTTTTAATTTTAATATAAGTATTTTATTTTGCTAGGGTAGTTATGATTAGTCTTATGTTTTTTATTACAATCTTTTTAAAAAATGACCTTCAAGTCTGTACTATAAAATACTGTTTCTCCTTACTGCAGAGTTTAAGTATGAAGGTCCCTGAAACCCAATTGCATTTTCAACAGTGTAATTTTTACCTCTTGACAACCGGCCATCTTATTTATTTATTACTCTAGTTTACAGTAACAGCAGTCCATTCTCTGCCATTCTCAGAACTACTAGAAAGAGGGATAATTTACCAGTGAATAATTTGTTTGAGTTGATTTATTGGATGGTACTTGAAAGCTCATTTTGACTGAATGACCTTGGCTCCTAATATTTGGTCAATGCCAACCACATAATAGTTAGAGAATGAATATTTATATGTGGTGCATCTAGATAAAGTGTAAATAGAGACTGATAGGACAACTGTTACAATTTAAGTGTATTTTACAAGTATGCAAAAAAATTACACATTCAAAGAAATGGTGCAGGTCATAAGGACAGAGAGAAGCATTGAGAATGAATATAGTACCACATAACCTTAAACCAGGCAGCAAACTGGGCAGTGAATACTTAAGCTATTTAAGTACTTAGCCTGTTTAATGGTTTCATACTTTATCCATTTTATTTATTTATTTACACTGTCAGGGATGAAAACCCTGCCTTGCATATGCAAGGATGCAAGGAAATCATTCTACCTCTAAACCATATGCCTAATATATTTTCTATCTTTAAATATGGAAAACAAGAGTCCAGAGGCCAGAGAGCCAGTACAAGGGTTAAATCACTTGCTTTATTTTTGACTGATGCTGGTTCAGTCCCTAGAAACACTTATGGGTCCTGAGTACTACTAAGAGTGAGACTTGAGCAGAGAGATAGGAATAAATCCTAAGCACAGCCAGGTGTGGCCCAACTCTGTCCCTCCAACTCTCCCCTCCAAAAAAATAAAGTAGGCTTCCAAATAATTGCTGCACAACTCATACTCTTTAATGTTTGCTTTGTGTTTAATATCTACTATTCTTCTTTGTCAGAATTCTGGAAGTTAATTATTTTCCATTGTTGTAAAAGCTACAAATGACCAAATAAAGGAAACGCCATTTTCATTATGTCTCTGATACATGTGTTTAGGGCAAGCCAAACTCTGTGGGAAGCATAATTTTGAACTGCATGGCTTGTTGCCACCTCCTGATTATCTCACTAAATGTAAAATGGTTGTTGGCAGCATTTCTTTCTCTTCTTTGAAAAACTGACTGCTGATTTGATCTGACTCTACTTATTTTTATAAGCTCTGATAATTCATTAGTGCTGATCACTTAATTTTAGAAGGATAGTATTTTAAGGTGATACTACTGAGGCCAGTATCCTGTGTTCTGTTTGATTTGTAGTTTCATATTTGCAATGTCACTTTGGTTCCTTTATAGAACTACACATGTTTGTGATGAATCTAATGGTTTTTGTTTTCTTTATATTCTCTGATCAATTTTCCAGTTAGAAAATTAACTCTGCATTGTGTGAATTATATAGCTTTTGGTTTCAGCATCTCTGCCTCTAATACTGATTTTAAGTAACACAAATTCCAACTCTGAATTGACCTATAGATACTAAAGTAGTATAAAAAGAAGATTGTCCCATGCTTTAGTTAAATTTGAAATCATCTCTATAAAGAGCCAGCAGTTTTAGAAAAAATCCACCTTCCTATGGAAATTTAAATCATACTAGATATTTAGTAGTTTGAGCCAAACTAGGAAACTAAACTGAAAACTTTACTTTGTTGTTGTTGTTGTTGTTGTTTTCGGGCCACTTCTGGCAGCAAGTTACTCCTGGCTTTGCATTTGGAAATTGCTCCTGCATGCCCTGAAGACCATATAAGTTGCTGGGGATCAAATCTCAGTTAGCTCTATGCAAGACAAATGCCCTACCCACTGTGCTAAAGCTCTGGTGATTAACTCTTTTTTAAATATCTTTATTTAAGCACCCTGATTACAAACATGTTTGTAGTTGAGTTTCATATATAAAAAAAAAAAATCCTTCACCACTGCAACATTCCCACCACCAATGCCCTCATCTTCCTCCTCCCCAACGCCCTGCCTATTATTCGAGACAGGCATTCTACTTCTCTCACTTATTTTTTTTCATAATTTTTATTGTGACCAAAGTAAATTATGAATCTTTCACAGTAATATTTAAGGTAATAATGACAATGAATGGGGGTATTTTCACCACCAGTGCTGTCCTCCCTCCACCTCTGTTCCCAGCATGCACCCCTTATCTCCCTCCTTTGCCCCCGGGACTTAGTGTATAGCTTGTTGTAGTTTGGCATTGATTCTGTTGTCATTGGCTTGGGATTTGGTGTTTAAGTCTGATCATTTTTTATTTCTACTCAATTTTCATACAAGCATCTGGTCCTGGTACCATCCATTTTTCCCCCTCAATTTATGAGGCAGAACATGATGATTTGAATTATATGGTTCTGTTTGAAAAAAAAGAAAATGGAAGGAGTCCATCTAAAGGTTATAAATATCAATTTAAAAAAAGAAAGGGAAAAGAGAGGAAAAACAAAAACAGCAACTAAAAAAAGGTACAACAGCAACAATAAAACAACAACTGATTAATAACCACAAGAATGAAGGGGAAAAAGGAAAGAGGGCTGGTGTGGTAAGGTTTTGTGTCTTTTTATTCCATAGTCACAGTAAGAATTGGGGAAATTAGAAACAGAATTCCCTTGGCCTAAGAGATACAGGGTTCCTCCGCCCTTGAAGCACACTGTCATGGGAATGACTACAGACTCAGTATATGATCATTTTCACATCCCAAGGTCTTTTTATGGTACCAGGAAACTTTCCACTCAGTTGTGGATGATAAAATCCGGCCTCTGTAACTAGTGATCTTAGTATTTGCACAGGTCATATGATGTAGCCTAAGATAGAGTCTTTACAGTTCTAGAAGTTCTTTTCCATCACTATTTTTGTAATCAGTCTTCTGTAATTAGTGGTCTTAGTTTTTGCACAGTTCATAGGGCGAAATCTAGGACAGAGTCTTTCTTTATAGTTCCAGAATTTCTGCTTAGTCACAGTTGTCAAAGTCAGACCTCTGGAATTAGAGATCTTTCTTGGTTGTACAAATTCTAGGCCAAAGCCAAAGCTAGGGTCTTTCTTATTGGTCCCAGGATAAGTTCTGCATGGTTGTCAAAGTTTTTCTCACTTATTAACATTATCTTGATAGTTGTTAGTGTAGTTATTTCTTTAACTTCATTCACTACTCTTTGTGGCGATCTTCATATCTAGAGACTGTCCTTTCTAGCCCACAATTCCATTGTCTCTGGGCATTATTTCAATAATGTCTTTAATTTTTTATACCCATAGATGATTGAGACTATTCTGTGTCTATCTCTCTCCCTCTTACTTATTTAACTCAGTATAATAGTTTCCATGTCCATCTATATATAGGAAAATTTCATGACTTCATTTCTCCTGATGGCTGCATAATTTTTAATTGTGTATATGTACACAGTTTCTTTAGCCATTCAGTATTTAAAAGCAAGGGCATTTTCTGTGCATTGTTTGCTCACATTGATAGAATGTTTAATAAAAAGAAAAACCATTGGATAATATTCCCCCACTAAGAATGTTTAGAAGAATCTATTGTCCATTATTGATTCTTACTATATTATTTATTAAAGGCTTATTTAATTCAATGGTACTATGTGTTTATTTCAAAAATAAATTGATACAGATCGTCAGGGTTTATTTCACAAAACTATTGTTTAACTTTCAGCTCATGTTTTTAACGAATAATAACCTTGCTTATAGTCTTTTTCATTTTGCCTTTGTATTCCTATATATTCTTTTTTATATCTTGTTTTTGTTCTTTTTTTCTACATAGATTTGTTTTGCATTGGTTTTGCAGCAACCCACAAGCCAACCTAGCTGTGAAAGAGAGAGAAAAAGAAAGAGAAAGTCAGAGAGAGAGAGAGAGAGAGAGAGAGAGAGAGACTATGTGAGAGACAGACAGACAGATATGGAGCAAGCAGCATCTTGCTGATGTTTTACCTGGCCAGATTGGGGAGAGTGTAGGCCTCTGGCCTTCAGTGGAACAGCAACTCTGCTTCAGTGTTTACCCTACACCCCCCTTCTTAACAAGGCTTTTATGTTTGTATAGTTAGGTCAATTGTCAATATTGTAGTGGGGGTCTGTCTCATTCCAACTGCCATTACATAGGGAAGGGGTTGTCATCACCCCTTAAATGCACATTGATTAATTCCCTTAAATACATCAACATGTTTCATTCTCACTTATTACTTCACCTGACTTGTTTTAAATTAATTACAATGTGTTTGCATAACTTCTGACGATTTTTAATCTACTTTTCCATCCTAGTCACAAGCAATTGTATTATTAATTATTCCATCTATTATATCTTATGATGAAACTGAATGCCCATAACGAATGGCATTCAATGGAATGTCTCCCTGAAAATACTTTCAAAGATGGGTTTGGTTTGTTTTTGTTTGATTATATAGTTTAAGATGCTTTAAATAGAGCCAGAGTGATAGCACAGTGGTAAGGCATTTGCCTTGTACACAACCAACACAGGACTGATGGTGAATCGAATCCCAGCATCTCGTTATGGTCCCTTGAGCTTGCCAGACTTCCTAGCACAGAGCCAGGAGTAACCCATGAGCATCGCAAGGTGTGACCAAAAACCAAAAAAAGTAAAAGAAAAAGATGCTTTAAATCTTGTTTTGTAAGGTAATAATGATGGTTTGGTTACATTGCTCTCAATGAGCAATAGATTTGAAAGATAAAGTTGGGAAATCTTTATGCAGTGACAGCTCATCAAAATAGAAGGTAGAAGACTCCTATCCTTAAAATAATCATGTTTTCTTCACAGTTTTAGGAAATAAAGAAAATAGGGAGTTACACATTTAGGATAGGAGGGTTACAGTTTATTTGGCATCAGGGTGGAACATATACACATATACAAATGCTGTCCTTGACACATGCTTCTGACTGGATGACAAATACTGACTGCTGATTAATGCTTTCTTAACTTCTAGAAAAAGAGAAATGTGGGGATTCTTAATAATTTCAGGCTACCAAGACAGATCTTTGTTGTTGTTGTTGTTGTTTGGGCCACATCCAGAGGTGCTCAGGGGTTACCCCTGGCTATGAACTCAGAAATCGCTCCTGGCTTGAGGGACTATATGGAATGCTGGCAAGGCAAATTTCCTACTGCTTCGCAATAACTCTGGCCCCTAGATCTTCTTATTTTTATTATTGATTTCACTTTTAATTTCTTGGTGCCATCTTCAATAATAGGGCAGAAAATACCTTAACTGATAAGTTGTTTCAAGGCTTTTTTGTTTGTTTTCATTCAGTTTATTAATTCAGCCAATTAATTAAATTCATGTGTTAGTTAATATACAATTCTCTGTTTCCAAAGAGAGTTAGAAGAAACCATATAAATTTAATTCATCCACAAAAGATGTTCGAACTCTTCTAAAGCAGCCAGTTACTATATTTTGTGGCTGGAATAAATCCTATGGGACATGAATAAAGATGCTCTGATTCAACTTCCATATCAAGCGAGATACAATTATTGTGAGAATCTTTGCAAACAATATATGAATTATATTTTATTATTGACTAACATTTAGATATAATGTTAATATATTTGTCCTTCCTTTTCCTTCTTTCCTTTATTTTTTCTTTTTTTATAATTTCTATTGCAATGCTTACATATAGCTACCTACTATCTTCGTGCATAATTTAATTTTTTAAAGCCATGAATACATTCATCTATTTAAATATTTGAATTTATACATGAATAATAAATTAATGTTAGGTTATATTAATTTAATAGTGAAGTAACAACCATTACCATTTTTTCTCTGTGTGGGCTTTTGTTTATTTTACTTCTTTAAATAACCAGCTGAGAAGATTCATCATGATTCATAGTAAAGAGGCAAGAACAATAGAACATGTAGAATAAAAAAGAAATGTTGATTCTGTTGGATAAAATTTCATCGACGATTTCTTTTCTTCAATTTGGTAATGCCACAGATATTTTAAAGATGACATTAAGTAGCACATATTTTCCCAAAAAATATAATCTATTTTTCTTTAAATGAATTTATTATGTGGGGCATAAATCACACCTTATTTGTCACTATAAATCACTGAAGTCTATTTGGTGATTTTGCAATTGTTAGCACCTTTAAAACTATAATAAAATCATTCAGATAAGAATAGATACTGCAAAACACTGTTACTATTAATATAAAAAGCTATATGTATTTAATATAAAGTTGTAGCATTAGATTATGACCAGTGCATTTCACTCCTAAATTAAATTTAAATTGAGTGGATTTTTAACATTACAGCTATAAAAAAAGAATCAAAAGTTAGAAAATGAAAATATATAAAATTTAAGAAATTGGAAATTATGAAACTCTAAAGAAAGACCAAAATAGGATGTACTAAAATCATAATTTACCTATATTTTGCTTGCTTAATTGTTGTGTTTTATTATTATAGTTTTGGTTACAAGATTGAAATAGTTTTAATGATTATGACATTGACTTGTGAATCAGTGCCAACTACCTCAAAAAAATGCCCATGACCCACTTACTCTCTCCTGGGCAACCTCTATCTCACCTTTTCCAATTCCTTGGTAATAATAAATGTTGTGATCATAATCCAAAAGTGACCATTATTTTATACTCTCTTCTTTCATTACTCCATATGTCTCAGATAAGTTATGTCATCTTGTAGTTTTCTATCCTTATTTCACTTAACATATTGCCCCTAGTTTCATCCAACTTTTCATATACTGTGTAAGTTCAACTGCTATTACAGCTGCAAGTATTTCATAATGTATATAGTTACTTCTTTATCCATTTGTTTTTAGATATTTTGCTATTGTACTAAGAATACAGCAAACACATAAGACAAAAAATGTCTTGACAACCTAACCCTTTGACCTACCCTCCTTGCCCACCTTCATCACCCCAACATTTTTTTGTACAGAGTTACATCTGAAACCATTAATACATAAATGGGGTCAGTTAAGGACATCCAGTGCAACTAAAGGGCCAAGGAAGAAAGGAGGCAGGCAGGGTATGCCACACAGCTATGCCTCTCCTGACTTTTTAATATTTTCAACCTTTGACTCAATCAGAAATGGATTGTTTAAAATACATCAAGCTAATAAAAAGGTGGAGGGGATAGGCATTGTAGCAGAAACCACACAGTGAATGGTGGTCCAAAGTGGATGGTGGCAGTGGAGGTAGAGCCCTGTTCCCTCCCCTAATACCCATCTGCACCCTAAGGTGTGTCGTGATAGGTCTTTCTTCTGAATCAGCTTGGTTATTTCAGAAGAAAATATTATTCGAGGGATTGTGTGAAACAAAAACAAAGACAAAAATATGTGGATCATTGGGGGCATATTTATGTATTTCAGAATATGTCATAAGTTGGAATGTTTAGGTTATTTGAAAATTCTGTTCTTACTTTTTTGAGGAATCCCTAAACTATTTTTAGAGACTGAACCAGATGACATTCCCTAACAGCAATGAATAACCATATCCTAGCCAACACTTGTTGTTTGCAATATATGTCAACCTTTTTTTTCATCTGATATATTAGTTTTGGCAGATGGTAATGTCTCTGGCTTAATACTAGTTGCAGGCAGTGAATTATTGACATTGGAGTGACTTTTAGTTTGAACGTGTCATCACTGAGAAGGCGTTTTGACTTTCCAATATGGAAGATAGTTCAGAAAGTTTGGCCTGTACATTCCATATTACACAATACATAAAAAGGAACTAGAGTAGAATAAAGCCTATTAAGAGTAGAACCCAATTTCTTAGTATATGTATTACCCCTTCATAAAGGGCATAGTAAAGAAAAAGGTGGTAAGAGATGTGAAGAAAAGTCAAGGTATCTTTTTCCAAAGCTAGGACACTATCAAACCTTGACCCAAAGGGGAATTATGGACCTTATCCAACAGAGAATTATTCATCTAATTATCCATGTGGTTCACCCAGGAATCATGTCACCCATTATTGCTGACGTCCCTGTTTGAGTCCCAGATGTAATTGCTCATATCAGAATCCTAAATAATTGGGGATGTATATCTGGAAACAAGGCCTCTGTAGGAAATAATCCAAATGCGGCTGAAAGTTGAAAAGGGTCCAAGGTTTTTTCAACACTCCCTCCTTTTCTTCTTTTATTTAGTAATTCATTAACTGTCTCACTCCCTCTTTTTAGTAAAGGTTAGTCAGGCTTATAATATTAAAAATATTTATCATATCAAACTAGAATAGTGGAACAGTATAAATTAGATTTCTCCTCTAGAAGGTGAAGAGTAAGTGAAGAATTAGGGAAGATTGATCAATATCATTGTTTGCAGGTTGGGAGGAAACACTCCCTCAACTGCTTTAATTTAAATAAATTTCAAAAATTGGCCCTTCATTGCTTATATGATATAAATGACTTGAGGTGAGTGCATGATACCACTTTTGAAACAAAGAAAAGTCAACCGAAAATAGGGAGTCGATATGCGATTATATCCCAAAAAACATCTCGCTATGCTGCTAAACGAAAATCATCTGGATATTGCCACGAAACGAATTTTCCAACTCGATCCTGCATCAATCTCTGCAAGGCTGCTCGGACTGCCTCTCTAACTCGGCCAATCCAAGCAGGCTTTTGATGCATGCAAATTAGAAGTTCTGCTCAGTTGCAGTTGTCTCAGTCAGGCCTCTGGAATTAGAGATCTTGGTGGTTGTACATGTCTTAGGCCAAAGCTTAGACTAGGGTCTTTTTCTTGGTCCCTGGATAGGTTCTGCCCAGTCCTGGTTGTCACAGTCAGTCTTCTGAAGTTAGCGATCTTGGCTTCTGCACAGAACAAAGAATGACGTATCTTCATCTTATTGTTAGTTGGTGAGGTAAGACAATCTATTCTTAGACCAAGTAGTTGCCATTTCCTCATTATCAGGATGGCTTATCAAAACTGGCATGTGTTGGTTTCAGAGCAGTGTTAAGAATATCCCAGAGGAAGTTTGTTTTCTGGAGCTGTTGTGGAGAACTGTGTCTGTTCTATGTCTGATATCAGGGAACAGGGTTGGATGGTCACTGTCTAATCACATGGAGTCTAAATTGGGTCCATTTGACATATGTTCAAGGTGGAAGGTGCCCCTGTATTGTAAAATGTATGAGTTTTTATCCCTAGTAGATAAGAGCTTATTTCTATATGTAAATTTCCCCCTTTTTACTGTGCCTGTGCAAAAAGAAATGGTGCTATATTATATTGCTGGTGAATTTGGAGGTGAGAGTGTCGGGCTCCATCATCTCTGTGCCCTCAACAAATATTTTTATAAATGACTATATCAAGTCATATGTTAGGAAACATATACAAAAAGATAAAATATTGCAATGTTATGGGATGTGTTCATTCATGAAAGTAGAATAATAAATCAGGTATAGAGGTAAATATTAATGGCTATTATGTTATAATCAAAGTAAAAACTACAAAGCAAGTTTTCTTCTATGATACACCAGATACAGTTTTAGGAAATGACAATAAACAAAAATATGAACAAAAAAGGAAAAATGTTTTAAGCTGATAAAGCTGAATTTATTTTAAGATCACAAAACATGAACAAATAATTGCTTGTGATCACAAAAAATTACCCAGACAAAATGACATTCCTCAATGCGTCTTATTTATAAAATAAATAAGCTCAGCTCGCTCTTAATGGCTATTTAATATCTTTGGATCATT
>PVKC010044434.1:0-11592 GCA_004027635.1 Crocidura indochinensis | reverse complement strand
CATGAGGGAATTTCTGAAGTTTCTGGTAAAAGCTATTTGCTAATCAATTTCAGATTGATAAAAAAACTATAGTTGATATACTTAATAGAATATTACTGTGTCAAAAAAGATAAAACTATTTTGGGTATGATGTTTATTTTGTTTGTTTGTTTTGGGCCACACTTAGTGATGCTCAAGGGTTACTCCTGGCTATGAGCTCATAAATCACTCATGAATTGGGGAACCATAAGGGGCACCAGGGGATCAAACCACAGTCTGTCCTAGGCAAAGCAGATGCCTTACCACTTGCACCACCACTTCAACCGCAGGTATGATGTTTCTAAAACATAATTTGATGCTAAGTGATATAATTAGGGAAGCTACATAATTCCTGGATGGTTTCATTCAAATGGACAAATAAATAAGTAAAGCCATTTTACTGACAAAAAATAAAATTAATTACTAGACTCAATTAAAATTTTGGTACAAAGGGGGAGGGAATTGGAAGAATGAGTAGAGGGATTCTATTTGGTGATTGGATAGCCCTGGAACTTTGTTGGTGGGTGTGTTGTATTGTATACATATTCAGAAGTAGGAAATTAATTATACTCTAAAATTTTATAGCATCGTAAGTTAATGGATAAAGTGGTATAAATAGAGTATAAAACATTTAAATTAGATATAATATGAAAAAAGATGGGAATGCCATCTGATTCAAACTCTGTAGAAAGCAATATGAAGAGTTCTCAAGAAAATGGGGCTAGAACTCACATATGAACCAGCATATTACTTCTTGGCATCTATCCTTTAAGCATACAAACATTATCTTGAAAGGACAAGTACACAGTTTTGTACATCATTGCACTTAGCACAGCCAAAATATGAAACAACACAAATGCCCAACCACAGATCTATGAATCAATACATTGTGGTATACATACATAGTGCAGCTGTAAAAGAGAGGGGAATCATACAATTTGCAGCAATGTGAATGAATTAGAGGACATCATGCTGAGTGAGTAAAAAAGAAAGGGATAGATCGCTCTCATAGGTGGAACTCAAAGATACATAGTGAGTTATCAATTATGGGCCAAATGCAACATAATGGGAGAAGTAATACACATAATTGAGTTTGGATGGAGATGAGATGGAGCACTTGGTGTCCTAATGGGGGAAATGGGTATGCTTCTGATAGAATTGATTTAAGAAATGTGCACATTACTAAAGGCATTGTAAATATGAATGAACCTAAAAAAGATTGATAATAGGGGTCGGAGCGGTGGTGCAAGTGGTAGGGCATTTGTCTTGCATGCGCTAACCTAGGACAGACTGTGATTCGATACCCAGGTGTTTCATATGGCCCCAAAGCCAGCAGGAAATTCTGAGCGCATAGCCAGGAATAACCCCTGAGCTTCAACGAGTGTGGCCCCAAAACAAAACAAAACAAAAAAAAAAGAAAACAAAAGATTGATAATCTATAGTCTAATAACACTGTTCTTTCAAAAAGACAAAATAAACTTTTAAAACACATACAGTACTGAACACTGGCAATGAAGAATTCAAATGATGACCTTTAGAAATAGATAGTACAGGGACAAAGACCCTTTACACAGATTTGAACAATGGGATCACCTAAATTCCCCAAGTCCTGAGAGAAGAGTAGTGATCCATAAGGACATGGCCTGGAGTCAACATGAGCACATCTAGGTATCATTCCATAAAACAAAAGAAAACAAAAATAATGCTAACTTTTCCTATCCTGAAATATATGGTGACATGTGTGGAAACTGGCCATGAACTTTCTTAAATATGGATGGATTTAAAGAGTATTAGGCTGAGATAAATGAGACAGTGGGAAAGGAATTGACATAGAATTATCACAATCATTTGTGGGATATAAAATGATAGTATTGTAATAATATCTAGAAGACAATAAAAACAAGGGCTATGAGATCCATGCAATGTAGCCTGCCACAAATAGCTGCAGATTGTGTTTGGTAGAAATGGGACACTACAACAGTGTTCACTCTGGAAATGACAGACAAGAAATGGATGCTGAAATGAGATAAAGTTTTATACCTAATACCCTTTAAGTAATAATATTTTAAACAACAAGATTTAAAAACAGGAATAGAGAAAAAGAAGAAAAGTATCTGACACAGACAAAAAAGGGGGGCAGAGGAGAAGGTTAGAGGGAAACTGGGGGTAATGATACCTGAAAATTCACTGGTGAAGGGTATTGGACATTGTGTGACTGAAACTCAATCATGAACAACTTTGTAACTGTGTATATCCTGGTAATGAATTAAATTAAATAATTAACAAATGAATTTATGAAAAAAGCTTTCATTTTGTGTTCCTTAAAACAATCAGTATGCTCTGGAAGAATTGGACAATTCAAGTAACAGAACTGAGTGCCAACTATGGGACTGATACTATGAGTCCTGAAGAACCCTCCCAAAATAACTCGGAAATGTGAATAATCTGAGTTTATTTCTGCTGTTTCCTAATTTGAACTTAATAAACTTAAAATTTATTTACATAAATGTATACTGCTTTACTGGTCTGAGTATATAGATGTGGATACCACTTAATGAAATAAATTTGTGCACTGGCAGTATTTAAATCCATAAAAACGCAATTTCATATTTTACTTTATTTTATCTCTATAGTACTTGTCACTGATGATATGTGGTGCCAAATATATTCCCTGCTTCTGCTTTCTCAGTAACTCAGTACAATCCAATGTTTTCTTTATCGCTCCACTAAAACTGCCCCTTAAATAATTGCCACTAATATGCCAAATTGAAGTGCCCATCTACATTTTTGATAGTTTGCTTTTGTTGAACACCATTAAGCCTCTTTATTCTTGAGGCTGGGGAGAGTACAGCAGGGACCCAAATATTAATTAAATAAGGTCTTATTATCCTATTTTCCGTTAGACTCCAAATTACATTATCCTGATTCTATTCCCATGAATTCCCCCTCACTGATACTCTACCTCACTAATACCTACTCTACTTCCGAAAGCAACTCTGGGATTTTTCCTCAATAAATTTTATTTTTTCTTTTTTATCTCTATATTTCCACTGACAACTGTTTTCTTGTTACAGCTTAAAATCAAATATGTATTCCAAGGAAGCACATATATGTAGCTCTTGCCCAATTTATGCCCTACTTTCTACTTTCTCAGTACCAATAAATAGTTGACTACCATCTTTGTGGCTACTTCAAAGACAACTTGTCCAGAAAGAAACATCATAAGCTTTCTTCTCTTCCTGAACTTCCAGTTTTATTCAATGGCAGCTATACTTCTAGTCATAATAACTGAAACTAAAAACATTCCATCTTTTCTCCTTTATTCTAATATTTTAATTTACCTAGAGTGAGCAAAGTTCAAAGATCCAACTATCCTACTTTTTCTTCCATCCCTTACTAACTCCCACTGTAACTACTTTTTTGGGACACCATCAATTCTTTCCCAGGCTATTTTGATGGCCTCTTAAAGAGCATTTTTGCCTCCAGTCTCTATGAATGCTATATTTACTCATAAAACTATAAACTAGAAGTTAGAAATACATAGTAACAGCAATAAGTGGTTGTTAGGCAAGAAATTCGATTGAAAAATGCTTCTTTTATCAAAGGCACTTTTGTTACATTGCTTCACTTACCCTACAGTGAAGGTAGATGCTATTAGCTAGAATCTATCCATTTTCACAGTTTTCTACAACCTGTTAACTTATTCAGCATTGACAATACCAGCATAATACTTATCTCGAAAGTATCAATAGCTAATGTTCAAGAGGATCAATATAATATATTGAGTTTTACTATGAGAAACAAAACTATAGATGTCACTGCATGTCATTAAGATAATGGTTGGCGTTCCAGCAAGAAATTTAAGTTTATTCATTTCTCTCCACCTTTTTTCAGGTATATTGGTGGTGTTAAAAAAGAACAAAAGTAAATAGCCAAGCCACAGAGTCAACAACAGTGAAATAAAGAAGCCCAAACAATAACCACCAAACTTATAATCCTGCTTGTTATCATGGCAGGCTAGGGCAAGGGGTGGTTACATGTTATAGATTCTTGAAACGTTGTTGGAAGGAAGTTGAAACTGGTGGTAGGATTGATGCTAAATATTTTATGTCTAAAACTCAACTATGGATGCCTTTGTAAATCCTAATGCCTTAAATAAAAATGGCGACAAAGGAAACACAAATTTGAAACAACATCCATATCTAAATGATTTTTTCTTAGCTTTCACTTAATGTTTAGTCTGCTACCAACTTTTTTTTTTTTTTTTGGTTTTTGGGTCACACCCGGCAGTGCTCACTCAGTGTTTACTCCTGGCTCCACGTTCAAAAATCGCTCCTAGCAGGCTCGGGGGACCATATGGGACGCTGGGATTCGAACCCAATGACCTTCTGCATGAAAGGCAAATGCTTTACCTCCATGCTATCTCTCCAGCCCCTATCCTGCTACCAACTTTTAAGACATAGCTTTGAAAATTGAACTCCTTCTCTTCCATAGATAGAATCATTTAACAATAGAATATCCTTCAATAGAGATTATTTTATACATGACACATAAAATAGGGTTCCTTTGTTTATTTTTGCACTTTATTCTTCATACCATAAAACTTCATTTATGTTAATGATTTCTAAAACATGGAAATAAGTATGCCACTGAGGATTTTTTTTTCACTCTTTGCTCAAAGATTTATTTTGCTATGGGTGATGTCTTAGGTCTGTTTCCTAACACCTAGTAATTCTAACATATCTTTGCAATGCCTGCCAATAGCTATGCAACTCTTAAAAGGCCATATCGACACAACACTGAAACTTCCAGCTGAAAAGCTAAATTTTTAGGTAATCTACAAGCTGGTTTGCCTGTAAGCCATGAAACAACAAGCTTAAGTGATTTTTTTTCCTGAGTGTAATTAACACATAGTGCTTTATAATAATGAGCTGATTTGGAGAAAAACAACTGAATTCAATCAAAGTGGTTGTTTTCACAACATTTCCAAGTCAGTTAATTTCAAAACAACTAGTTCTTTGACTGATTTCAGGCATGTGTGTACACAAAGCCCATAGGGACCATTTGTTTAAGCAAAGTATAGACATACTTTAATACGAGACACTTCTAAATCCCCTCTCAAGCCACTTTAAGTCCTAATAATACCAGGAATGTGGAATAACATTTACATTACAGTGTACTGAGGTTATCTCAAAGTTTGGCTATGGCTTTAATTACAGTATTTTTTCCAAATAGAAAATTCCCCTACTTATTCTCAATCTCTTCAAGCTATAGATTTTTTTGACACACTCCAGTGTCAAAATTGCTCTACAAAGGCATTCAGAAATACCACATAAATACACCCTGCACTGTTTCCCTTCTCTGGATTTTCATAGCACTTGAAATCTAAATAGCATAAAGTTAACAGTTGAAATGCCAAAATTACTGCTTTGTACTTGGCAGAGTACCTGAGAATCCAGCACACCTTCCATGAACACTTGTAAAGTTTCCTTACTGACTCCTTCCGTTGGGCTAAGAATGCACCAAAGGTGTGATAACAACCTTCCAAATTATAGTTCCCTGAGTAAATAACAGGGAAAAGCTCCTTTTGTGTGCTTTTAATTCTCCGGTGATTTGATGTAAATTTGTCTGAGTATACCATAACTGCAAGTACTATTCTGCCACTATAGTTCTAACAGAGTGGAGACAACCTATATTGGGCCTAAACATATACAGTTTCTGGAACAGGACTTATTTCTTACACCATACCTCATACTTAAGACCTACTACCTCCTCCATTCAGATTCAAATAGAAAGTATTTGTGATAGAATATTGTGTTTATGGCTAGAAAACAAACTCGATTTGATAGAACAAGTGTTTCTAAAGCTGGCATCACAGGCTGTCAGTGACACAAATGACATTGAATGTCTATCATTACAGATTAGTTTAGAGAGAGAAAGTGATTCTCATTCACATTATCTAGGCCATCAAAAGAAACCGTCTATATTAATTTGCATAACCTCTAGTTAATGAAATTATGCCAAATCTTAATACCATTATGAGGATGGAAGAGGCACAGGAGGAGAAAGCAGGAAAGAACTGGATGAGAAAGGAATGGTTCTACATATTAAACAGAAATGTGGAGGGAATTGGATGTCTCTGTCTCTATTGGTAGCTAATACACCCATGGTTCAAAACAAAATCATTAGACATCAACATAGAGCACTGTGTATCTAGAGAAGAGAAAATACTTTAAAAGATGTACTATTCATAGAAGCATAAATTTAATTCATAAAGAGTTGAAAAAAGAGATATAAACCAATATCACAATAAAATATAATATGTCTTATTGTAGTAAGTTTCCAATAGTTACAGGTAGGGAAGAGCATAAACCATTCTTAATAGTAGTAGGAACACAAAATTCTGGGTTGCATTTCTGCTCAAATATTGAAACACTAGTGGTACCAAACTCACAATTCAATCAACATTATTCTAATTCAATCGTACTGCAACATAGACAACAGATAATGAAAATTATATAAACATTTATTGTGAGGAATACTTTTCTCACTTATCATCATATACTTCCTCACTACCACAACCAATATATTTGCTATCATTAATACAGCTAAATTTTGTTTGGTTTGGTTGGTTTTGGTTTGGGACCATGCCTAGAGGTGTGCAAGGGGTTACTTCTGGCTCTTACTTCAGGAATCACTCCAGGAAGGTTGTATGGTCCATATAACATGTCAGGAATTGAACCCAGATCAACTGAGTGCAAGGCAAGTAACTTACTTGCTGTGCTATTGCTTAATATTCACACATGATACTTATTAAGATATATCTCAATATAAAGAAAGATTTTTCAAAATGCATACTGATATGTAGTAGCTTTATAAATGAACAAATCAGTATGTGGTACTCAGCTTATTCCTTATATATTAGTGAGTTGAATATAATAATGTATAATGCCTTGTGAAAAGTACCATTTGAAATTTCATATATGCCTTATAACTATAAAGTATTATAGTCTTATTAGGAAGCATTTGAGTTCAAGGGAAACAATGCTAATTTAAGAATATCTGTGATTGGCTTTCTGCTTCTCCCTGTTTACCAGAAGCTGCCTCTTCTTGCACAGTGCCAAAGGTGATGATGAAAGATGGAGTTAAACAGATTCAGCCGCATTGGCCACCGGGTTACCAAAGCTGCTGTTGACTCTGGAAAAGTGGAGAGTGTGGCCTCAGTAACCTTTCGTATACCTCAACTTCTGGTCTCTATGTTCCAGTATGATTCCACCCATGGCAAGTACGACGACACAGTTAAGCCTGAGAATGGGAAGCTGGGCATCAATGGTTAGCCCATCACCATCTTGTAGGAGTTAGACCCTGCCAACATCAAATGGGGTAAAACTGGTTCTGAGTATGTCATGAAGTAAACTGATGTCTACACCACCATGAAAGAGTCTAGAGATGACCTGAAAGGGGCTGCTACGAGGGTGATCATCTTTGCTCCTTCCGAAGACATGCGCATGTTTGTGATGAGGGTGAAGCATGAGAAATATAACAACTCCTTCAATATCATAAGCAATGCCTCCTGTACCAATAATAACTTGGCTTCCTGGCCAAGTTAATCAATGGCATCTGTGGCATCGTGGGGAATCTCATAACCACAGTGCATGCCATCACTGCCACCCAGAATACCATGGATGGCCCAGTTAGGACATTGTGGCATTATGACTGAGGAGTATCCCAGAACATAATCCCCACCAGCACCAATGCTAACAAAGCTGTGGGTTAGTTCATCACAGAACTGAACAGTAAACTGAACAGCATGGACTTCCACATCCCAACATGTCTGTCATGAATCTGAACTGCTTCCAGGAGAAAGCTGCCAAATATGACCACATCAATAAAGTGGTGAAACAGTACTTGCAGGGGCCCATCAAGAACATTCTGATATACATAGAGAACCAGACCATTTCCCATAACTTCAATAGCAACACCCACTCCACCTTTAATGCTGGGGCTGGCATTGTTCTCAATGACCACTTTGTCAAGCTTATTTCCTGGTAGGACAATGAGTTTGGTTGTTGCAATAAGGAGGTGGACCTTATGGTCCTCATGGCCTCCAAGGTGTAAGTGTCACTCCAGGACCACCAGAATAGAGAGGGCACTAAACAGATGAGAGCTGCCTCAGCTACTGGAGAAACTTTCCCCAACTCATCAAACACCTGAGAATTTCCAGACATGCAGTTTATCTCCCAGATCCCCGAGTAAGGCGAGTAGGCACAGGAGAACCACTTTATCCAACACCATCAATAAAGTTCACTGTACCCTACAAAAACGTCTATGATCACAGTAGGAAAGAGAAATAATTTTCAAAAGTTTTATTTACCATGTGATGAATCTAAACCTCTATTATTCATAAGTACATCATTTTCAAATGTCATTGTTAATACACTTTTGATTTTTGTCACCATAGCCTGGTTAAATAAACTAAAAAAAATAAACAAGAACTATAGTGTTTACTTGACTTTCTCATCATCATATTGTCAGTTAGTAATATAATCACAGATTAAACTAGGAAGCTTTTTCATCTCAAAGTGAAATGGTGACTAGGATTTAAACCTGGGAAGATATTCACACAATATTCATCTGATAATGGTTTAATATCTAAGATATATAAGGCAACGGTAGAAATTAACAAGAAAAATAACTAACCCCATTAAAATTGGAAATAAGAGATGAAAAGAAATGTCCTTAATAAATTGCAGATGGTCAATGGCCAAAAAGGCAATTGATAAAATGCTACACATCATTAATCAGCAGAGATACACAAATCAATGAGATAACATCTCACACCATAAAGAGTGGCATAGATCAGAAAAGAACAAGAACAAGTGCGGGTATGGGGAGAAAGAGACTCTCGTTCATTGCTGGTGGGAATGTAGATTGGTTCAGCTTTTTGAAAAACAATATGGACATTCTTTAAAAAACTAGAAATTGAGCTCCCATAGTAACCAGAAATTTTGCTTTGGAAATATACCCTCGAGGCCCAACACACAACTCAGAAGAAACATCTGCATTCCTATGTTCAATGCAACACTATTGACAATAGCCAGAATATGGAAACAAGGCAAATGTCCGAGACTATAGGAGAGAATAAAGAAACTCCAGTATATCTACACAAAGGAATACTGCTCAGCTATTAGGAATAACGAATCATGAAATGTTCTTATACATGGATAGACGTGAAAGACATTGTGCTGAGCAAAATGAGTCAGAGAAAGATAGACATAGAATAATTACACTCATTTGTGAGATATAAAAAGCATAGTATTATTAGTTATTATTATTATAGTATTATTACCAAAGACAATAGAAAAGAGAGCTATGAGGACAGGTTCATGGTAGGAAGCTTTCCACAAATAGCAGGAGAGTGCAGTTAGGGCAAAGAAGGAACTACTATGAAAAAGATTGTTGGAAATGATCACTCTCCACAAGAACTGGGCGCTGAAAGAATGTAAAGTAATATAAATGATACCCATTCAGTAATATTATTACAAACTACAGCGGCTAAAAGGGAAAAAAAGAGTAATAGAGAGACAGAGAATAATAATGTCTTCCATGGAGGCAGATGTGGAAGAGATAGAGAGAAATGGGATATTGGCGGTGGAAAATTGTGCACTGCTGAGAGGGTTCGTTTAAAACACAATCATGAAAACTTTATAACTGTATTTCAGTGACTCAAAATAAATATTATTTTAAAAAAAACCACTGGTTCAAAACCAAGGAATCAGAATTTTAGTCTCATATACTTATATAGCAAAACATTGTGTTTTTGCTATTAAATATACCATATCAAGAGGCATTTAAGCATTTTAATTTAATCCTATAAAAGATATTAAGATATTTTCAAGAAAATGGAAAATCAAAGATGGTTGAACATAAGAATCTTTATATTATAATGTGCCTGTAAAATGAGATACAAATAATTGAAGACAGATAATACTGAATAGTAGCTGATATCTAAATGACTACAGAATCATGAATTTCATTTTAACCATTACTAGCTGGGTTTGAGGCAGATAGCTTTACCCAGATGGCTCTGTCACTCCTTGTACTGTAGTAAAAAAGCAGTCATCATAACAGAATCATAAGAAGTTCATTGCAATTAACCTGTGAGTTTCCTATATGAACATGACAATTCCCACCAGGATTTAGTGCTCAATACTCTCTCACTGACAGGAAGGTGTGGATATATATGACTAAGCAGAACCTCAAATATATTCTGTAAAACATGAATACAAAGAGTGAGGCTACACAATAAAACACTGACTTAACATTTGAACCTAAATGACCTAAATATAGTAAGAACAAAATAATGTGGAGCAAAATCGGATGAACTGCAAATATTCCAAAGTGGATTTGAACAAGCAGACTGCAGTATTCTGAAATTTATGCTTGCGACTATCAGTTGTGCAATAGCCTACATGAAATGATTTGATGATTGCATTCTCATTCCCAACGGGCATATGTTCACATCATTACAATCATTGTGAAAACTATAAGCTTGTTTGCACTCTCAGTAGAGAGATCAAGAAACTAATGGGGTACGAAGAACCTATTTGAGAAAGTGGTCCCTCTAGGTGAGTCTGAGGGCACTTTTAGGAACAAAGA
Source organism: Crocidura indochinensis (assembly GCA_004027635.1). Taxonomy (NCBI): domain Eukaryota; kingdom Metazoa; phylum Chordata; class Mammalia; order Eulipotyphla; family Soricidae; genus Crocidura; species Crocidura indochinensis. Next base: position 915 of record PVKC010044434.1, on the reverse strand, counting down.
CTTATTTCTAAACTTCTGACCATAAATATTCTGCATAAAATATTCCATCCATGATTTCATGCTTAAATAGGGCCCAGCAAACATATAATAAATAAACTTAGGCAGAATTATGGAGGTTGGAGATTTTTGGTTTCTATATTTTTCAGCAATTACACCTCCCCCGTAAGTTAAATACTATTTATAATGGAATTAATAATGGAATAATAATAATGGAATTAATAATTGATTATGGAATTAAATCTGCCATGATAGATTAAGTTAGAGTTTAGAACTTAGAATTTAGGTCTCATTTTCTAATTCTGGAAAAAGGAATTCGTGTGTAAAATGGGAGTGATACATTGTTCTGTAAAAGTAATAGGATCAGTGTTCATATCCAAGGTGGCATTGAATAGAAAGAGATTGAAGTAAACTAGAAGAAATGTGTTAAATGCACTGACTGGTATAACAAGCGTGTTTGTAACCACATGCATAACCAGAACTGATTCCATGGCGATTATCTCAAAATTCTGTTCTCAACCAGGACAACCTTCACCTTCCTTGCAATGTAAATGATGATCCTGGAACAAAACTATCATCTCTCAATATGAGGTGGGTGTAAATATGTGTGTATCTATGTCTTAAACATATAAGCACAATAAGATGTAAACCATTCCATAGCTATAAGTGAATGTATTTACCTTCAACAAAGAAATAACAGAAATAGGGGGCCGGGCGGTGGTGCTGGAGGTAAGGTACCTGCCTTGCCTTTGCTAATCTAGGACGGACCGTGGTTCGATCTCCTGGTTCCCCATATGGTCCCCCGTGCCTGCCAGGAGCAACTTCTGAGCGAATAGCCAGGAGTAAACCCTGAGCGTCACCGGGTGTGGCCCAACCCCCCCAAAAAAAAGAAATAACAGAAATATTACTTATCTTGTT
>PVKC010044433.1:0-11583 GCA_004027635.1 Crocidura indochinensis | reverse complement strand
TTGTGCCAAACCTCCTTAAATATGGCCAATGCCAACACTTAAATGAGGACCTTTTTCTTTGTATTTATTTGCATTTTATTTTTTATTTAAACACAATGGTTACAAAGTTCATGATTGAACTGCAGTCTTCATAGATGTACACTACCCTTCACTAATTAATATTTCTGCCACCAATATCCCCAGATTTCCTTGCATCCTCCCTGCTACCTCCTCTTGCAAGCATTTTCTTTTCTTTCTCTTCAATTCTCTCATTCCACCACTGCCTCCTCTCTTTGTTTTCTTTTAGAAACTGTGGTCACTTTATCTATACTCAGCACTAAGTTCTTGTTTAGAGTGATCAGTTCCAACTATCAGTGTCATAATGTTCCCTTCTCTACCCTAACTGCACTGCTCCAATAGTTGTGGCAAGCTTCCTACCATGAATTGTTCTTTATGGTTCTCATCTCTGTTGACCCTAGATATTATTACTTTACTATTTTCTCTTATATCCCACAAATGAGTGAGATCATTCTGTTTATCCTACCTCTGACTCATTTCATTCAGCATAATAATTTCCATATCCATCCATTATAAAAAATTTTCAAGACAATTTTCTTTAACAGTTCCATAGTATTCCATTGTGTATATGTGCCACATCTTTGTCCATTCATTTGTTCTAGGCACTTGTGTGTTACAGATTCTTTCTATTGTAAGTCATACTGCAATAAACATAGAAATAAAGAGGGGTTTTCTGGATGGTTTTTGGGAGTTCCTAGGGCATATCCCAATGAGTGAGTGGTATTGCTGGATCATATGGAAGCTCAGTTTTTATTTTTTTGAGGAATATCCATATTGTTGTCAAAAAAAGACTCTACCAGTTGACATTCCCACTAGCCGTGACTGAGAGCCCCTTTCTTTCATCTGCACCAAGACTGGTTTATCTTGTTCTTTTTGGTGTGTACCAATCATCGTTATATGAGATGATCTCGTTTTATTTGGTACCTCCCTGGTGAAAGGCATTTTTTATGCGTCTTTTGACCAACTGAATTTTTCATCTTGAGAAAATATATCTCATTTCATCTTCCCCTTTTTGGATAGGGTTGTATGTGTTTTCCTTACTGAGTTCTACCAGTATCTTACATATCTTAGATATTTACTCTTATTAGTGGGTATTGAATGAAGAATTTCTTCTATTCCCTAGAAGTCTCTCACCCTCTCAACCCTGACCCATTATCTCTCCCTATTTAACACTCTTTACCATCAATTCTTAACTCCTCAGGAACCTTCCCCCTTACCTAGCAAGCTGCCAGACAGCTCCCAAAGTGAATGGACAGCCTCCCAGCCCGTCTTGATTTGGCCCAGGAAGAAGTTGCCACCATCTCTCCTGCTGATTCATCATACACAACCTCTTTTCTCTCACCTCCCCTCACTGTGGACTATTTTTTATTATGGGATTCTACTCCAGAGAGACTCTCAGCTCAAGGGCACTACCCGATTCATGATTTCTGCGAACCATTTCTCACACTCCACAAGATCACATGCAGGATAAAACTGTGCTCTGGATTTTATTTCCCCCAGATTATCTCAAAAGATTTAAAGGAGATATTTATATTCCTTTGTATATTTCTGTAGATGCATTTCCTTAGTAGTTATAATACTTATTGTATATTTCCATATGTAGAGGTAGTTTTCTCCATCCCTTTTGGATTTGTTTAGTAGGAAATTTTAGTAGATAAGACTCTCTCAGGATTTAAATTCAGGTTAGAACCAGATAATAAAGATTTCTTACTTGTTATTTTTTCTCCTAAATGCACAGATAGTATCATGTTCCATTGTATTTTTTCCATAGGCACCTTTAAAAGAGGAAATCTTAGGTATATTATTAGGTAAGAACTTCATACCTAATAAATAAAATATTCATTAAATAATATTAGTATATTAAATAAACATATTATTTATAAATACATAATATATTATCTTATAATAAATACTATATTATTTATATATTTATACATACTTGTATATAATATATAAATATAATGTAATGTATATATTTTATAAGTATAAAATGTAATATAAATATATAAACATATCTATTAATATATAAATAATAAACAAATATTAGGTATGAAGTTCTTACCTAATAGGAATAGAAACTCATAAATTTTATAGAGCAGGGGTGCCTTTTATCCTGAACTTAACATCACAGATTAAAGTCCATCTTGCTCCAGTTTTGGCATAGTGAATGATATTACAGCTAATGCTTCTACCTTTTCAGCAATTCAAATGTCATACAAATAAGTAACAATAAAAAGATGTGGATCAAATGTAATCAGGAATATTTAGGTTTTATACAATGCCTAGCATAAACTATGTTTCAAATTTAACATTTACTAAAACGTTAACTACTGGTATTACATGCGTCATGTTACATCTTTGAAGATCCAGTTTATGTTCTGATTTCTAAAAATACTTTCATTATTGGGGGCCAATAGACACATGAAAATATGCTCACCATCCCTTATCATTAGAGAAATCCAAATCAAGACAACAATGCGGTACCACCTTACACCAGTGAGGATGACTCACATCAAAAATAACAGGACCAATCTCTGTTGGTGGGTAGTAAGAAAGAAACTCTCATCCACTGCTGGTGGAAATGCTGCCTGATCAAACCCCTATGGAAAGCAGTGTGGAGAGTGCTCAGTAATTCAGAATTGATCTGCCATATGACCCAGCAATTGCTCTCCCATGTATCTATCCCCAAGTCAGGACATTCATCCCAAAGTATGTGTGCACTCCACTATTTATCACAGCACTCAGTACGAAGTCAAGATTTGGAACCAATCTCGATGCCCAACAACAGATGAGTGAATCATGAAGATGTGGTATTTATACAAAATGGAATACTACATAGCAGTTAGAAATGACACAACCATGGATTTTGCAGCAACAAGAATGGATCTACAAAATACGTTAAATGAAGTAATCCAGAAGAGAAAGGATAGATACAGAATGATAGCACTTCTCTGAGGTATTTAGAATATACGCAATATATATATATATATATATATATATATATATATATATATATATATATAATACTCCAAGAACAAACAATGGTCTACTAGGGTAGAAACTCCAAGCACCTTAATTGCCAGCATTTAGCGAGGAGAAGAGTTCAAATCAAGTGGAAGAGGAACAACACAAAAGCCTCCACTAGTCAATATACAATAAAGAAATCAGCAACAATGGAAACAAGAGTGAACAGATACGTAATCAGCTTTTAACTGCAAAGGCCTATAATGTCTTAGGGAACTTATGCACAGATACAGGTGAAGAATAAGATTGGAAGTCAGAGACTCCAGCTGCAGTGATTCCTAACAATATGTTTTAATGCCTTAATCTTACTAGTTATAAAATTACCTTCATCTTCGTACTCCACAGGGATTCTTGGAAATGAATGTAGACATCCTAACTTTACACCTCTGTGCTCAGTCATACTAGATACCATATTCAGTCCCCATTATGTTAATATCTTGATAAAACACTCCAATATAACCTTTTCCTTTGTTTTATGTCCTCTATTAGGATATGAAGCATATGAGCATATGATCTTTCAGACCACTGAAACAGTCAACTGCAAACCACATACTTATGTTACAGGGCCTAATCAATGAACATGTTTTGGCAAATTAATATTTCCTCTCTCTCACTCACTCACTCTTTTCCTTACTTCTTCCTCCTCCCCTTTCTTATTTCTTCTTCCTTTTCTTCTTCATCATCATTAATCCAATGTATGTCAAATAAAACCCACACTGTTAGTTTCTCTTAAGGGAAAGAAATTTGATACATAAGATGCAGTGGACAATACCACATAGGATAGCCACCTACATAGGTAGACCTCACTAACACATTGCTAGTACTCGAGATAAAAAAAACTATGTGTATCCTAAAATGCTCCAGCCATTATCTAACCCTGAAACCCACAATTAGCAAGGCCAACCCCATCACTGATGGAATGCCTAGAAACTAGGAAAACTTCCCAACTCTGCACCGGCCCAATCTCTTTTATTTGACATATTTAATTTATTTCTTTTTTAATTTATTTTTAATATATTTAATTATTTTTCTTTTCTCCTCTCTCTTATCTCTTGTTCTCTCTCCCTTTCTTTCCTAAGATATACCTAAGCTAATTATTTAACTTAATTCAACGAACCCTTAAGAGATCAGACCCATCTTTTTAGGGTCAGACCTCTAACAGCAACTTAAGAATAGATCACTAATGTATGCCTTTATGTGGGCATGAGTACATAAACAGAGGACTCTCCTCTGAGTGACAAACCTAAATTGTAAACAATCCATGCCAATAGAGCATATAGCCTCTCCTATATACTATCATTCTCCCCCCCCCACTCAGAAATCCCTTCACCCCTAATACCAATCTGATATTCCTCCTCATTAACTCTCTTTACCCTCAGTTCTTAACTCATTAGGTATCAAGACTGACCTCTTGCCCCAATAGGCCATCACCCAGCTCCCAAGTGAAAGAACACCCTCTCAACCCCACATCTTGTTCCCCAGAAAGAAACAACAATCAACCCTCTTGCTGACTCACACTCTGTGGCCCACCTTCTCACCCTTCTCCCCTGTGTGGTTTGTGCTTGATACCAGATTCAGCTCCAGAAGGATCCCCCAGTGCAAGAACTCTACCAGAGCCCTTCCTACCCAAATCATTTCTCAAACTCAACTAGTCCAGGATGTGCGATGAAAATATGTCTTGGACTCCACCCCCACACAAGAATATCTCAAAAGACAATGGGGAAGCTTATATTTCTTTTGTATGTTTAATACTTCTATAATACTACCCCTTAACCTGTTTACCCCCAAATGTAGTCTCCTACATCACTTTTTCCCTTAATTATGTTTAAATTAATTTTTATTTATTTCTTTATATATATATATATATATATATGTGTGTGTGTGTGTGTGTGTGTGTTTGTGTGTGTGTTTGTGTGTATGTGTCTTGTTTTTGTTTTTTTCTCTTCTTTAACTTCACCTTTTTTGGTTCTGCTTGGTACAAAAACCTACAAAAAAAGTCTTGCCTGGGATAGAATCTCAGGTCAAAACCACAGAGATGATGGAGCCTGACACTCTCATCTCCAAATGCACCAACAACATAATATTGCACAATTCCTTTCTGCAAAGGCATACTAAATAAGGGGAAGTCTTAGCGATAGAAACAAGCTCTTATATACTAAAGTTAAGAAGTCATACATTTTACAATACAGGGCACCTCCCACCTTGAGCATATGTCATTTGTAGCCAGCTTAGACTCCCTTTAATTAGATAGTGACCATCCAACCCTGTTCCCTAGATCTCAGACATAGAACCAACACAGTTTTCCGCAACAGTTCCAGGAATGAAAATCCCTCTGGGACATTTTTAATATGGCTCTGACACCAACATATACCAGTTTTGATATGAAATCCTGACAATGAGGAAATGGCAACAACTTAATCTAAGAGCATGTTGCCTTATTTCATCACCTATCAATAAGATGAAATCAGAAGATATGTTATTCTTTGATCTGTGCAAAATCAGTAGTATCGCTGATTATAGAAGACTAACTATGACAACCATGACTGGGCAGAACTTATCCTGGGACCAATAAGAAAGAACCTATCCTAGGCTTTGGCCTACTATATGTACAAAATCACAAACTCTAATTCCAGAGGTCTGACTCAGAAAACTGCAACTGAGCAAGAACTTCTGGAAACATAATGAAAGTATTTATCCTAGGCTTCAACCTAGGATCGGTGCAAACATCAAGACCACCAATTACAGAAGACTGATTAAAACAACAGTGCTGGAACAGAACTTCTAAAACCATAAAGAAAGACTGTAACCTAGGCTTCATTCTATCATCTGTGCAAATATCAAGATCTCTAGTTACAGAGACCTGATTTTATCATCCACAACTGAGCAGAAAGTTTCCAGACACTACAAAAAGAGCATTTATTGAACCTGTAGTTATTCCCATGACAGTATGCTTCAAGGACAGAGAAACCTGTTTCTTATCTCTTAGGCCAAGGGAATTCCCTTTCAAATCTCCCCAGTATTTACTATGCCTTTGCAAAAGAGGAAAAAACTTAAAAAAGGAAACACAATTATTTTTTGTTTTATTTTGCTTCATGATTATTGCTTGGTTGTTGTCTGTATTAAGGTGGTGTTTTTGGGACTTTTTGGTCATTGTAGTTTTTGTTTTATTTTGTTTGTTTTCTTGTTTATCTGTTCTTTTTTTCTTATTTTTATTTACTTTTTGTCTTTTTGTGATGTTTTTCTTCCTTATCCCCTCTCTTCTTTAATTGATATTTATAACCCTCTAGAATCTAGATGTACCCCTCCTGGATTTTTTGTTTGTTTGCTTTTTTGTTTGTTTTTGCTTTTTTTGGGTTATTTTCCTATTTGTTTGTTTTCTGTTTTGTTTTGTTTTTGTTTTCTTTTCATTCAAACAGAACCGCATAACTTGAATCATCTTTTCTGCCCCATAAATTGAAGGGAAAGAATGGATGGGTACAAAGACCAAACAGTTGCATGAACATTGAGTAGAAAAAAAAAGATCAGTCTTAAACACCAAATCAAAAGCCAATGACAACAGAATCAATACCCATTCTACAACAAACTAGACACAGAGGGAACCACTTATACTAGCAGCCTGGGGTGGGGGATAAGGAGAGGAATATGGGATGCATGCTGGGAACAGGGTTGGAGGGATGACAACATTGGTGGTGGGAATGCCCCTGTTTCAATGTCACTATACCTAAAAATTTACTGTGAAAGATTTGTAATCCACTTTGGTCAAAATGAAAATTAACAACAACAAAAAAATGCTGGTTTTTGGGAAACAGTTAGATGAGTTTGTCAGCTTTTTGTCCAAAAACTGGTATCAAAATAAAGAAGTTCTACTTCTTGTTCACTATACTAAAGCCAGTGTAATGGATTTAAAAACGAAATACAGAACAGGAAATGAAGAATAGCTTTATAACAGAAATTATGTAGAGAATCCATTAGGTTGGCAGCATACAATTTCTCAAAATAGAAGCTATCCAAACCAATTTTTAAATTTTTGGCAATAAATATTGTGGCACTTTTACTTAGCCAGAGTCGTTGGTGAGGATAATTCAAGTTTACCAGGAACAAATGCCAAGGGTAAAACTTTGCCTTGGTCCTGGACTCTATTCTTTTCATTATACCATGGAGACAAAAGAAATGACATTAAATTTACAGGGATTATTTGACACAAATTACTTTTCATATTACTGAAAATTATGTCTTTATATTTTTACTAGAATATTTTTTATTTTATGTAATGTTTAATTATTTGATTTAGCATTCTAAATTTTTGTACGATCTAATTTGTCTTCTCCCCTTTTTCTCTTTTTTTAAGTTATATTTTATTGAAACCATTGTGATCTACAAAGTGCTTCATAGTTGAATTTCAGATACACAGTGAATCAGTGCCATTCCCAATACCAATACCAGTGTCAAACTTCCTCCACTAATGAGCCCAGAGTGTACCATTTCACCACCCTTTGCCCTCTTTAACTTTTGAAAGTTTAGGTCTCTTAATTCTATTGTCATTGACTTTGGCTTGGATATTTAGTTCTGTCCATATTTTTTCTCCTCCAATATATCTGAGACCACTTGGCCCCTGGCCTCTATTCTTTCTGTTTTTCTTTCTTCTTAGTTTTAGAGACAAAAGCAGAAAATGATTTAAAACAAAGCAATCCATGTTCCACAGTTCTCTGAAAAGTTGCAAGTCCTATTTAAAAGATAGAGAGAAATAAGAAAAAAAGAAGGAAAAAGGGTGTGCGTTTGCAGCAGGGTTTTGTTGTTGTTGTTGTTGTTATTGCTGTTGTAGTTTGCATAGGCACAGTAAAAGTTGGGGAGAATAGAAAACAAATTATTTGACCTAAAAACAGGGAGACCCTACCCAGGAAGTATTCTGTCATAAAACAAACTATAGACTCCAGGCATATTAATTTATCTAACCCAAAGTCTTTCTTTGTGATTCCAGTAAAAGTTCTTCTCAATCACTGTTGATCACAGTCAGGTTTCTGTAATTTCCCTTTTTTTCTTTAAAACAATCCTTTTCCAAATGTTTATAACCTTAACTAGTTCTAAGTCAGATGGTTTCAAGGTGTTCAGGGTACCATATGAGATGCCTGGTATCGAACACAGGTTTGCCACGTGCAAGGCAAATATGCCCTACTCACTATATTATTTCTCACACCATCTTCCTTTTAATTTTTAAGTGAAATAAATTAGGCACAAATGCATTATGCTGTAATTTTTTTAGGACAGGGAATATATTAAATGTAAGTAAATTCTAACTTCATTTATGAAATTTGATCTAAACACATATTTTTATATTCTATATTTATGTGAACCAGAAGTCATTACTCAGTTGTTTTATACAAGCTAATACATAGTACATAATTTTATACAAGCTAACACCAATTGTTACCTAGCTTCCCACAGATCAGGGGTGGCGAACAGGATTTTCACCCTCACTCAAAATGGCAAAATGCAATATGTGTTTAATATATTATTGTTAAAATTATATGCTTTGTGTTAGTGTTTGTCTGTTTTGGCAGGTCACTGCATGGTGTGGCTCTCTGACTCTCACAGTTTAAAATTTTGGCTCTTTGTGTAGAACTTGTTCGCCACCCCTGCCATATCCTGTAAAAACTTCACTTAACCATTTACAGTTGGATTAAAAATGTTATTCATCTCTAACTGCATAAGTTCTAATAAAGTCTGGACATTAATAACTTAATTATTAAAGTCCCTTACCTTAAGATAAAATGTATATGAAATAAGAAAATATCAAGTAAATGTGAGATTTTGAGCTGAAGAAACATCAAAAGGTATGAATGCATACTTTATATGCCCAAGGTCTGAATTTGATCCCTTGATCTCAACATTTCCCTGAGCACTACTGGGAACCTCTAAGCACAGAGTTGGGAGTAGTTCCAGAACACTCTGGTTCTAGCCCCAAATAAATGTAAAATTTATGATGAAAAATATAATGAGATTAGAGAACTAAACTGGCAGTGAAGTGTGGGATGGCCAGGGGAGGAAAGTGTTGCAAAGGGGGATACTATAGAGGGAACTCTGAAAAAATGGTGAGAAGAATCAGAAATTGGAGGGAGGTGTGTTGTTGGAATCTTTCACATGGGGGCCAGAGAGATGATAGTACAGAGCAGAGGGCATTTGCCTCACTTGTTGCCAATGCAGGTTCATTCCCTGACATACCATATGATCCACAGAGCTGTCAATAGTAACTCCTAAGCATACAGACAGAAGTAGTCCCTGTGTACTGCTGTGTATTACCCCAAAACAAAACAGAATATTTTATTCATTAAACTGTATCATTGATATTATTGTGAAATTTAAAGTCATTGTGACTATTTTTATAATTTAATTAAGAAAAAAGATTTGGTGTTGAGCAGTCATTTATTCAATAGGTTCTTAATGAAGACTTTTAAATTGTACAAAATTATATAATTTTCTGAAGAATATTCATTATTTTTAAGAGATTGAATTTCATTATCTTTTAAAACCTCTAGTAATGACTAAGCAAGGAGTCTTCTCCTTTATAAGGCAATATATGAGGCTTCTTTTCTGTTAGAAACAAAAGCTATTGACCTCAAGTTTTGGCTTGAAGGATAATCACACTCCTAATATGACAGCATTTACCAGTTAATTTGAAGTTTGAGAACAAATCATCCTTTGATTTTTCTTAGGGGGTGACATGTTCACTCCCCAGTCTGTCAACAAATATCTCAGGAGATAGTATACTTTATATGTATTATCTAGCCAGACTGTCACAGCATGGAAAATCTTGATTTTTCTAGAAATCTGGGTGCTATGAATGTCAGGCATGTTTAAATATGATCCTGAGCACAGGAGTTCTCAGTTTAGTCTTTAGTGCAGAGATAATAGTTTGTGTTAGATGGATTATATGCAGACTGAGAAATGTATCTTGTGCAACAACTATGAGGAGTGCTGAAAGATAAAAATCCCATTTGCTGCATTTTCTATTGGTGGTCTCTGACTTGGGCAACACAGACTTGCATTGTCATTGTAAATCAAATGCATAATGAGGGCCAGATAGCAGCTTGCTTAGCTGTTGAATGAAGTGTTTCTTTACTTTAGACTTTAGGATGGCATGCTTACTATCTAAAACCTTCTGATATCACGTTGAGAGAATTCTTTTATTTATAACTGAATGTAGACTACTTTGTTAGTTATGTGAACATTCCTGTTGTCCCATAGTCAGGTTTTAAAGAGTGTTTCATAATTTGTACTTAATTTTCATAATGACCTTCCTGAAGTGCCTTTAGTGCTAAATATCAGTTGCTTACCAACATATAACTCATTTGTTTGTGTGTACCTTCTAAGTAAAGAACAAAGACAACCCTGAGGAAGCTTGGCAACATGGTTTTTTTAACTGGCAGCTCAGTTCTAGTTGGAAAAGTGGCATAATTCCAGAAAGCAAAAACAAACTCAAGCTACCTGTGTGGGACATAAGATTCACATGTGAAAATATCTTTGCCTACTAATGTTTTATTAATTTCAGTTTTTAGGCTTTATTTTATTTTAGCTCTAAGATAGCTATTTCCAAATGTTTTACACTATGATGCATTTGCTTAATACAGGGTAAATGGTGACTCCAATTTTATAAGTGAAGAAACAAAACATAGAAGATTATGAGAACCTTGGTGTCAGAGTTATTTTCTACTTATGCCATAATTAATAGACATATCTACAACCACAGAAACACACATAATTCATGAAAATTTTGAACAATTCTAAGTTTTTTTCCTTTTCTGATATATTCATCAACTTCAAAAAACCAAAAACATCACTTTATTTAACTTAGCAGAAACACTGAGAAATTTTCTTTAATGGAGAATAAAATATTGTGAATAATTGTTGTAAATGGTTAAAAGCTAAGAAGCAGTTCCTGCTAGATTTAGTAAGCAGCTGATATTTAATAAATGCCTTTTAATGTCTATTGAAAAATTTATAGGCACCAGGTTAAATATGGTAGACATATTTTATCTCTACTTTAGTTACACTAAAATAATAATACATAAAAAAGTTAAATGTATTTGAACTAGAGTGATAATATAGTGGGTAAGGTGCATGCCTTTACATAGCCTGCCCAGGTTCTAAGCATGAAACCATTGATACTGAGCGCACTCATGAGTAATTTTTAAACTGCTGAATGTGGTCCTCAAGGCAAATCTATACATGATATGGTAAAACCCATTGTAAAAAAGAAAACAAAAAAATTCAAAACTAACCATAATACCAATAAAAATTGAAGGAGATATGGAGAGATACGAGCAGTCAAGAACATATGGCTGATATGCACTGGACCTCAGTTTAGATCCTAGCATCATAATATCTCCCTGAACATCACCTAGTGTTACCCTGGGGAGAATACCTTGAGCACTACAGGATGTGGCCCCTACAGTGCTTGACTGAAAAGCACCATAGTACCAGATAGATTACTGAAGTACAGCTGGT
>PVKC010044432.1:0-11595 GCA_004027635.1 Crocidura indochinensis | reverse complement strand
CCCCCCGCCACTCCCTTCCTCCATCGCATCTGTGACATTTCCAGAGGTGGCTCCAGGTGGGAGATGTTCCTTCCCTCCGCCCCTTTCCCCCATCACATCTGTGACATTTCTAGAGGCGACTCTAGGTAGGAGACATTCCATCCCTCTGCCCCTTCCCTCTGTCACATCTGTGAGGTTCCCAGAGGTGGCTCCAGGTGGGAGACGTTCCTTTCCATCTGCCTCTCCCCCCATCACAGCTGTGAGGCTTTCACGGTCGGCATTCACCAGGGGACTCTCCGCTGTCTCCGCCCCGCCCCCAACCACGTCTCCGGGACTTCTGGCACCCGCTGCTGAGACCTGCTAGGAACCATAGATGAGAGGGTGTTCCAAAAGAGGCCTGGAGAAGATGGAGCTCCTCTGACCTCCAGGTAGAGGAGAGGGCAAAGGAGCCAGGCTCAACAGCACACCCCACCATTGGGGCCAGGAGTGGTACTACACTGGCTGGCAGCAAGAGGGGGGAACACTAACCAGGTTCCCACTAGAGAGCACACTAGAGGCCAAACCTCAGCCAGCCCACCCAACAGTCCCACTCATAGCTGCAACCCAGAGAAGGGACCCAACCCCACACCCTAGGGAGCAAAATCAGGCCAATTGGAAAGTACTGCTCTCCAAGCCACACCAATAACTGCAAAAAAAAAAATGGGTAAAACGAAGAGGACCCTAACAGATGAAGATACAGAGAGAACCCATACTAAATTCATTCCCAAGTTCACCGAAACGCATAGACCCAAATGATGAAAAATTAAAAGCAGCCATGAGAAACAAAATGCAAGCCATGGTACAGGAAATGAGAGATTCACTAGCCACCGAGTATAAGAAATCCATGAAGGAACAAATTAGACAAATTAAAGATCTGATACAGAATATGTGAGACTCCATACAAAAGCAACTAAAAGATTTAACAGACACCATAAAAAATCAGACAAGCAGTATCCCTGAGATGGAGAAGCGCATACTAGTACTTGAAGGAAAACTGCAAACCAAAAATGACCAGAAAACCAACAAGGAATTAAGAGGCAAGGCACTTGAAGGAAAAGTCCAGTACTTAATGAACAAAGACAAAAGAAATAAACTAAGAATTGTAAGTATACCAGAAGGGGAGGAAACAGGGAAAGTGGAAGAACAAGTAGTAAGAGAAATAATAGCAGAAAACTTCCCCACCCTTTGGAAAGAGGACCTGGTGCAAATCCAGGAAGTGAAAAGAGTCCCTAATAATATAGACCCTAATAAACCAACACCAAGACATATAATAATCCAAATGGCAAAAAAAGAGAAAAAGATTAACTCCTTAAAGCAATAAAGGAAAAAAGGAACCTCAAGTACAAAGGAAGGGACATAAGAATCAAACCAGATCACCCATTTGAAACAATTCAAGCAAGACGACAGTGGAATGAAATATTTAAATGACTGAATGAAAAGAATTTCCAGCCTAGGGTATAATACCCAGCAAAACTCTCATTCATATGGGATGGTAGCCTAAAAACATTCTCAAACAAAAATGAACTTTCATTATTTGTGCAAGGAAAACCAATTCTAAATGACCTACTCAGAGATGAACTACACAATCCAAACCCCTGATTGTAACAACAATCACCCCACAGAACACAACTGCACAACAGCTCTCTCTGTTAATAATCTCCCGAAATATTAGCGAACTAAACTCTCCCATTAAAAGACACAGAGTAGAGAACTGGATTAAAAAAAATAAAACGAACTTCTGCTGCCTGCAAGAAACACATCTACAAGTACAGGATAGGCATAGGCTTAGAATAAAAGGATGGAAATCAATCTTTCAAGCCAATGGAAAACAAAAAAAAAGAGCAGGGACAGCCATTCTTATATCAGACCAAATTCCATTCAATCTTGAGAAAGTGATCAGAGACAAAGAGGGCCACCACATACTAATCAGGGGAACAATAGATCAAGAGGTATTAACCCTGATCAACATTTATGCACCTAATGTAGAGTCAGCAAAATATGTGAGGCAGTTGCTCACTAACATGAAGGGAAATGTGATAATAGTAGGAGATTTCAATACTCCACTATCACCACTGGACAGATCCACCAAACAGAAAAATAGCAAAGAAATAAGAGCCCTAAATGAAAAATTAGAAGATTTTAATAGACTTATATAGGGCCCTCCACCCCAGAAAACAGAATACACATTCTTCTCAAGTCCTCATGGAACCTTCTCCAGAATGGACCATGTCTTAGGATACAAATCAAACCTATATAAGACCACAAATGTAAGGATCATTAGAAGCACCCTATCAAATCACTATGCAACAGAGGTCAAAATTAATTGCAAGAAGAAGCAATGGAAAAAATTAACACCTGGAGATTAAACAACACACTGCTCGTGAACATCTTGATCAAAGAGCAAATCAAGGAAAAAAATAAAAAGACTCCTTGAGACAAATGATAATGAAGAGACAACTTGTCAAAATTTATGGGACACAGCAAAAGCAGTAATTAGAGGGAAATTCATAGCAATACAGGCCTATGTCAAGAAAGAGGAAAATGACAAAATCAACAGTTTAAATGATCACCTCAAGGAATTCAAACAACAGCAGCAGAGAAATCCAACCACAACTAGAAGGTAAGAAATAATAAAACCAGAGCAGAAATAAACAACATAGAAACTAAGAAAGCAATATAAAAAGTCAATGAGACCAGGAGTTGGTTTTTCAAAAAAATAAACAAGATAGACAAACCACTGACAAAACTTACCCAAAAAAGGACAAAACCCAAATGAGTAGGATCACAAATGAAAGGGGAGAGATTACAACTGAACTCCAAGAAATACAACCTATCATAAGATCATATTATGAACAACTATACTCAGTTAGGCTAGAGAACCCAGTAGACATCGACAGATTCTTGGAAAAATACCATCTTCTGAGACTATAAAAAGAACTAGAAAGCATAAACAGACCAATCACCTCAGAGTAAATTGAAGATGTAATTAAGAAACTCCCTAAGAACAAAAGCCCAGGCCCAGATGGATTTACAGGTGAATTCTATCAAATATTCCGAGAAGACCACTCTTCCATAGGCTCTTCCAAACAATAGTAAAAACAGGGATCCTACCCAATTCCTTTTATGAGGCTAATATTACACTCATTCCCAAAGATGACAAAAGGCAAAGATACCACCAAGAAAGAAAACTACAGACCCTTTCACTAATGAACATATATGCAAAGATACTCAATAAAATCTTAGCAAACCGAATCCAACACTTCATCATACATCACGACCAAGTGGGTTTTATACCAGGAATGCAAGGTTGGTTCAACATATGCAAATCAATCAACATTATACATCACATCAACAACAAGAAAGACAAAAACCACATGATCATATCAATTGATGCAGAGAAAGCGTTTGACAAAATTCAACACCCTTTCATGTTAAAGACACTCAGAAAAATAGGGTTAGAAGGAACCTTTCTCAAGATAGTTACAGCTATCTATGAAAAGCCTACAGTCAACATTATACTTAATGGCGAGAAGCTAGAAGCATTTCCACTAAGGTCAGGAACTAGGCAAGGCTGTCCACTCTCTCCACTCTTATTCAATATAACCTTGGAAGTCCTAGCAATAGTAATCTGACAAGAGAAGGGAATCAAAGGAATCTAAATTGGGAAAGAGGATTCAAAATATCTCTATTTGCAGATGATATGATGATATACATTGAAAACCCTAGAGTACACAGTAAAACTCCTAGAAACAATTACCAATACAGCAAAGTGGCTGGATACAAAGTCAATACACAAAAGACAGTAGCATTTCTATACACAAATGTAGAATATTTTGTATTTATTTTATGTATTGTATTTATTTTGTATTAAGAGAAATAAAGCTTGAAGGGGAGGCCAAAGGAGACGGTTGAACAAAGGCAGTTGGAAAGTGACAGTTGGAGAGAGTCAGTTGAAGAGAGAGGATAAAAGGGGGAAGGGGACACAAGGAGAGGAGGGAGAGAGATTAGGAGAGACAGGGATATGTATAGAGAATAAGAAGAAGAGCTGAGACAGAAAGAGAGACTAATAGAGAATAAGAAGCAAGACAGAAAGAGAGATTAAGGGAGAAGAAGAAGAAGAAGAGAGTGCAGAGACAGGGACAGAAGTCAGAAGATTAAGAGAGAAGAGCAGATACAGGGAAAGAAGAGAAGATAGAGACAGGGAGACAGAGAAAGAGACAGAGAGGAGAGAGATTGAACCAGGGAGGATTGGACTTTTTTGGCCAAACCTTTTGTCCCCCCAAACCTCTTTGTTTGAATCTCTTAATTTCTTTCCCTCTCTGGGTGCCTTCTTCTTATTCTCTATGTATCTTCTTTTTCTCTTCTTTGTGCTCTGAATAAACTTATATCTTCTTTTCTGTGTATTCTATATATTATTTCCTCTTCTCTTTGTATCTATCTTATTCTTCTCTGTCTAATCTACTGTATCTTCTTATTCTCTATTAGTCTCTCTTTCTGTCTTGCTTCTTCTTATTCTCTATTTGTCTCTCTGTCTCAGCTCTTCTTATTCTCTATACATCTCCCTTTCTGTCTCAGCTCTTCTTCTTATTCTCTATTCGTCTCTCCCCTTTTTGTCTCTTGGCTCTTTTTCTTATTCTCTATTAGTCTTCCGTTTTGTCGCTGGGCTTTTTCATTTCTCTATTTTTCTCTTCTCTGTCTCTGGGCTTTCCTCCTTTTATCCTTTCTCTTCAACTGCCTCTTTTCAACTGTCACTGTCCAACTGCCTCTCTCCAACTGTCTCCTTTGGCCTCCTCTTCAAGCTCCTTTATTTCTAAATACAAAATAAATACAATACAAAAAATAAATATAAAATATTCTACAATTCCCCCTTTTTTGTAAACATCAATAATAAACAATGCATTAGGGCTCACTCAGGTCTTCCAGGCCAATGGCACAAGGAAATAAAACTGCTGACTTGTTAGCAATGCCTATATTTAAATCACCTGTAGAAGAATGTACAGCATTGCACACAAATGCTCACCATTTACATGTAAATTATCAAATTCCATGGAGGCAAGCTAGAGAAATTATAGAGATGTGTAACATCTGTGCTCCATTAACGAAAAAGATGCATGTAGCAGGAGCAAACCCAAGAGGTTTGCAATCTAATGAACTTTGGCAAATGGATGTAACCCAGATATAGTTCCAAAAAACCTTATCTTTATGTGGTGGTGGACACTTATTCTTGGTTTATTTGGGCAATCCTGAGGTCTCCCAAAAATCTAAGGCTGTTTGCAGTTTCTTTTCTTTGCAATGTTTTTCTGTTATGGGTATTCCATATTCTATAAAAACTGATAATGGGCTCTCCTATATAAACAAAACTTTTGAATTTTTTGTAAAGAATGGTAAATAAAACATCTTAAGGGGATTCCTCACAATTATCGAGGACAGGCTATTGTGGAAAGAGCCCACAGAAAGCTAAAAACCCAATTGCAAAAAAATAGAAAAAGAGGATTAGCACCAGCTGAACTGTTATCGTTGACTCTTATTACACTAAATTACCTGAACTTACCCCAAGAGGAAATTTGTACAGCAGGGGAAAGCATTTTAAAAAAGAAATTGAGAGGCAAGAAACTACAGACACTCCAATTTAGATAAAAGAGGATGAAAAATGTATTGCGGGTTACCTTCTCCTGAGAGGTAGGGGTTACGCCTATGTTTTTACAAATGAAGACCCTCACAAGAAATTTTGGGTTCCTTTACACCTCGTCAGAAATTGGATTAGCATAAACAAACAAGATCAGGGTGTTGAGAATATTGGCTCTACCACACATCAAATACAGGATACTCCAGACTTGGATAATTGTAATGTTGCTGAGGTGTCTGGGACAGTAAAAAAGAGAGTAACTCTCAAAAAAACAAAAAAAAAAAAAAAAAAAGAAGGACTGTAACCTTTTGCATTTTTATTCTATGTAATCTTTTGATATTTATTTGATACTAGTCTTCTTTTGCCTAAAGTAAGTATTGTTCTCCCCCATTTTAATTATTATTTTTAGGAATTTTTTGTGATATAACAACTTGAGGTTAGTGGTTTTGTTGTGCTGTCGATACTTTCCCAAATGAGGCTTTTTACTCGACTCTGCTTTAAAAAATATTTTCCAGTGGTGTTAAATTTGGGAGTTACTTTTGCTTTGAATTTTGTATTGATTGTAGATGTATATTGTAATTAATGTATTATATCTTAGATTTATATTTCATAAAGGTATTTATTTTATGTATAGTATTTATTTTTCAGAAGGTTTTGATTAGGGTTTGTGAGTCATATATATTGTTGAATTGTTTGTGTTTACTAAAAAGGGAGAATTGTAGAATATTTTGTATTTATTTTATGTATTGCATTTATTTTGTATTAAGAGAAATAAAGCTTGAAGGGGAGGCCAAAGGAGACGGTTGAACAAAGGCAGTTGGAAAGTGACAGTTGAAGAGAGGCAGTTGGAGAGAGAGGATAAAAGGGGGAGGGGACACAAGGAGAGGAGGAAGAAAGAGAGATTAGGAGAGACAGGGAGATGTATAGAGAATAAGAAGAAGAGCTGAGACAGAAAGAGAAACGAATAGAGAATAAGAAGAAGCAAGACAGAAAGAGAGAGAGATTAAGGGAGAAGAAGAAGAGAGTACAGAGACAGGGACAGAAGTCAGAAGATTAAGAGAGAAGAGCAGAGACAGGGAAAGAAGAGAAGATAGAGACAGGGAGACAGAGAAAGAGACAGAGACAGACAGAGAGGAGAGAGAGATCGAACCAGGGAGAATTAGGCTTTTTTGGCCAAAACTTTTGTCCCCCCAAACCTCTTTGTTTGAATCAATTATTGCAGACGATTATTGCCAATGTCTCCCAGAGAAATGGGAGTTGGTCACTCAATTTGGGAGGTATTTGGATACCCTGGATATATCTGCAGTGGGCTCCGCCACATCTTCACCCAACACACAAACAACAAAGTCTAGGAGAGAGAGATTAAAAATACAATTCCATTTAAAATAGTATCAAAAAATATCAGGTACCTAGGAATCAACCTTACAAGGGAAGTGAAAGACCTAAACTAGGAAAACTACAAAACACTCCAGAAAGAAATTGAAGAGGATCTAAAGAAATAGAAGAACATCCCATGCTCATGGATAGGTAGAATTAACATAGTCAAAATGACTATACTACCCAAAATACTATCTAGATTTAATGCAATTCCTATCCAAATTCAGACATCATTCTTTAAAGAATTAGAACAATCAATCACAAAGTTCATCTGGAACCACAAAAGACCCAGGATAGCCAAACACATACTGAAAAACCAGAATCTGGGTGGCATCTCCTTACCTAGCTTGAAACTATACTATAAAGCCATAGTGATCAAAAGAGCATGGTACTTGAACAGAGACAGGACCTCAGACCAGTGGGTCAGAAATAAATTCCCAGACATAAACCCCCAGATATACAACCAACTAATATTGGATAAAAGAGGCAAGAACTTGAAATGGAACAAAGAAAGTCTATTCAATAAATGGTGTTGGTACAACTGGAAAACCACATGTACAAAAGCGAAAATTGACCCATACCTCACTCCTTATACAAAAGTCAATTCAAAATGGATCAAGGACCTTGAAATCAGACTGAAATCTATAAAGTTTATTGAGAATAAAATAGGCAGAACACTCGAAGACCTATATATCAAAAAGGCCTTCAAGGATGGAGCACCAATGGCAAGAACTTTAGCGTCAAACATAAACAGATGGAACTATATCAAACTAAAAAGCTTCTCCATGACGAGAGAAACCCTATTTAACACAAGAAGACAGTTAACAGAATGGGAAAAAAATCTTTTCACTCGACATATGAGATAAGGGGCTGATATCTAGAACATATGAAGCACTCAGAAAGCTGAGCCCTCGAAAACCAAATAAAGCCATAAAAAATGGGCAGGTGAAATGAACAGACACTTCTCTGAGGAAGACAGAAGGATGGCCAACAAACACATGAAAACATGCTCACCTTCACTCATCATCAGGGAGATCCAAATCAAGACAACCAGTGAGGATGGCTCACATCAAAAATAATGAGAACAACCTTTGTTGGCGAGGATGTGGTATGAAAGGCACTCTCATCCACTGCTGGTGGGAATGCCCCCTAGTCCAACACCTATGTAGAACAGTCTGGAGAGTGCTCAAAGAACTCAGAATTGAGCTGCCATTTGACCCAGCAATTGCTCTTCTAGGTATATACCCTCAAGTTGGAAGGATATTCATTCCAAAATAAGTGTGCACCCCACTATTTATCACAACACTCAGTACAATAGCCAAGTCTTGGAACCAACCTCAAAGTCCAACAACAGATGAATGGATCATTAAGATGTGGTATCTATACACAATGGAATACTACATGGCTGTCAGAAATGACACTATCACAGACTTTGCAGCAATGTGGATGGACCTAGAACATATTATGCTAAACGAAGTAAGTCAGAAGACAAAAGATAAACACAGAATAATAGCACTATTCTGAAACACCTAGAACATACACCTTATATACAACTAATACTCAACAATCAAATAACAGGGTTCAACAGGGTACAAACTCCAAACACTGTAATAGTCAACACATACTTGGGAGCAATACCCAAAATACATGAAAAAGGAGCAACACAAACTCTTCACTACACAAAGAGATCAGCAACAGCAGAAACAGAAGCATAGGGAGAACAGGTAAATTATCAGCCTTCTACTAAAAAGGCCCATAATAATCCCTTAGGGATTCTATACAGGATCACAGGTAAAGTATAGGATGGGAAATCACTGATTCCAATGGAAACATCCCATAACACTATGTTATAATGCCTTAATCTTACTATATTTAAAATAACCTCTCAGCTTTTCTGTCCACAGGCATTCTTGGATACAAAAGGTGGACAAACTAAGATGGCATCTCAGGGCTCAGTCACATGAGCTACCATACCCAGCTATGAGAACGTCCTGAGAAAACTCTTTAACTCACATTTTATCCCTAGGTTATATCTTCTTTTAGGATTTGAAGCACGTGACCAGTCAGACCACCAAAGCAGCAACTGTGATGCACAGTCCTATACTACAGACCCTACTCATCGAACACATTCAAGCAAACTAGCATTCCCTTGCTATTTGCCCCTCTCTTCTCATTACTTTCTCTTTTATTTCTCTTTTCTTTCCTTTTCTTCTCTTTTCTTTTTCCTTTTCTCTTCTCCCGTTCTTTCCAATGTATTTTCTCTTTTTTCTTCCTTTCTATCCCTTCCATATACTTTTCCCTTCCCCCCTTTTTGAAATACAACTATCCGTTCACCCCTCAATCCCATTCAGACCTCCCACCACATTAAAACTCTCCATCCTCAGCTCTTAATCCATTAGGCATCAAGACTGACCTCCTACCCCAACGAACCAGTACCCAGCACCCAAGCAAAAGAACACCCAGTCAAACCCACACCTCGCCCCCTGCAAGAAAAGGCAACCAATTCCCCTGCTGACTCATGCCAACTCCCCCTAACATGGACTGTTACTTGAAACCAAACTTAGATTTAAAAGTATCCCCAAAGCAAGAACTCTTCCAAGACCTCCCTGCCACAAATCCTTTGCCAATCTCAAGAAGGTCACGGCGTGTGATGAAAAGACGCCAGGGAACCCACACACCACAAGAAAATCCCAGAAGACAATGTGAAACCTATACTTTCAACATAAATAAGAGACCTGTATTACACCACCTCTTCACCTGCTTTTCCCCAAAAGTAAGTTAGTCTCCTGCATCACTTTGTTCCTTTAATTATTTTGTTAATTCATTTTTTATAAATGTTTGTTCTACAGATGCATATGTGAGCACATATATTATTATTCCTATTTTTACCTTTTTTGGATGTGTGACCTGTTTCTGTTTCCTTCTCTGTCCACCCCAAAATGCACCGACAATAAAGTAGCACCATTTCTACCTGCAAAGGCACACTAAAAAGGGGGGAAATCATACATATAAAAAAGAGCTCTTATCTACTAGGGATAAGAACTCATACTTGTTTACAGTACAGGGATATCTCCCACCTTGAAAATATGTCATGTGTGTTGTATATGTAAACATTTCTGATCTTATCATGATCTGGAATTGTTGTGTATAAACATTTCTGACCCTACCCTGATCAGTGATTGTACCCTACCCTAGGGTGTGATTTGGCAGAATTGTTGTGTATGTAAACATTTCTAATCTTATCATGATCTGTAATTGTTGTATATAAATATTTCTGACCCTACCTTGATCAGTGATTGTACCCTACCCTAGGGTGTGACCTGGCAGTCTGCCCCCACCCTAGGGTAGTACTTGATTCTGTTTCCACCAATGGGTGGGACCTGATTCTGGGTTATAAAAGCAAGGATCTGTGGAAAGCAGGGGACTAGCTTTTTTCCTTTGCTGGCCTTCACCCAGGCTGTTTGAGGTTTCGACCTCTGCAAGGAATAAAGAGCTATTTTCTTTGCAAGTTCGGCTGTCTTCTGGATTTCTTCCCACTGCATTCACCTCAGAAACGCTGGTTACTGGGTGGTAGACGCGTTCTCCAAGCTGGAAGGGAAAGACCTCGTTCTCCCTACCTCCATCAGTGAACCTCTCCTGGGGATGGATTACTACAATGCGGACACAACTTAGACCTCAGGTGATTAGACACCATCCGTCCAGCCTTGAACCCTGGATCCCAGACATAGAAACGACACAGTTCTTCACAACAGCTACAAGAAACAAATCCCATCCGGTACATCCTTAATACTGCTGGGCCACCAACAAGTGCCAGTTCTAACATGATATCCTGACAATGAGGAAAATGGGAACAACTTGACATAAAGCAGTTTGTCCTACCTCACCAGCTAATGATAAAGACAAAATCAGACTTGTCACCCTTTGGTCTGTCCAAAAGTCAAGATCGCGATTTACAGATGACTGATGACTAGAATCATAACCGGACTGTATATATCTTGGGACCAATAAAAAAGCCCTAGTCTAGGGTTTGAACTATGACCCGCACAACAACCATGATCCCCAGTTCCAGAGACAATTCCAATGGAAAGGGGCTTCTGGAGACACAATGAAAGACACTATCCTAGGTTCCATCCTAGGATCAGTGCAAAGATAGAGACCACCAACCACAGAAGATGGATTAAAATGAAACTGGGGAATAGAACTTCTAGAACCACAAAGAAAGACTTCATCATAAGTCCCACTCCCGGACCTGTGCAGATACTGAGATCTCTAGATACAGAGGTCTGATGTCATCACCCAGGATGGAGTAGAAGTCTTCCAAGCACCACGAAAGCACCACCGGGAGAGTAAATGAACCTGAATGGAGTCTATAGTTAATCCTGTGACAATATGCTCCAAGGGTGGAGAAACCCTACAACGCTTAGGCCAAGTGAATTACTTTTCGAATGACCCCAATATTTACTGTGCCAGTGCAGGAGGGAGAAAATAAAAAGGCAAAAAGCACAAAACATTTTCCTTTATATATTATTTTTTATCTTCATTTTGTATTATTATTTTTTCTTATTTTTATTTAC
>PVKC010044431.1:0-11593 GCA_004027635.1 Crocidura indochinensis | reverse complement strand
ACGGGACCATATGGGATGCTGGATTCGAACCACTGTCTTTCTGCATGCAAGGCAAACGCCCTACCTCCATGCTATCTCTCTGGCCCCTGACTTTCCTTTCTTATAGTTGTTAGAAATACAAACTAATGAACTTCTTTGACCAACATATATAATAATTTCCAAGAACCTATTTAAATACCTTAGTATTTCATATTTATTTTATAATTCATAATGTTTCACAAATTGGTTCAAATAATTTGTTTGCTTACCTTTATAAACACCATGGTTACAAGATTGTTTATAGTGCAATTGTATTTTTTTCTCAAATAAGTTTTCTACTTCAATCATATTTGGGGAGCTTCCCACTTTCATTTAAAGATATGTTATTTTTATTTCAGTCTTACTGAATAAATATTCTTGACCTTTCAGGAAGAACAATATAGCATAAAATCTCCTATTTCTAAGTCTGTTATGACAAAGGCTAGCATTTAGAAGCTTAATTGTTTATTGATTTGATTCCTAGTGTTACTATAAAGATCCAGTTTTGTGTTGTTTCAGAGTGTCAAACCAATATGTGGTAAAAAGAGAAAAAGTTTGTTTAGCAGCAAGTTGGAAAAGTTGAAAGACTGGATTCACATCCTATAAAATCATCTTATCTACTTTTACAGGAGCAATTTATATTGGGGGAAAACCAACAATAAAGTATATCAATGGATAAATTATAGAGTATTGAGTGCCAAAACGATCAATAAATTTTTGTGTGAATTGGACCTCCAGCAATGCTCAGAGACCTCTAAGACTAACCCCAACCAGCCTCCAGGGCTCCGCTGGAGGATCTCAGAGACATACTGTGCTGAAATCAAACATGCGAGTGGAAGCATGCATAACTCTTTGTTTTTTTCTTTTTAATAACAAATTTAGACCATATAACTCTGTGAACAGCTTTGTAAACTGTATTTTATGGTGATTCAATTAATATTTTTATTTAAAGGGGCCGGAGCAGTGTCACAACCATAGGGTGTTTGCCTTGCATGCTCTAACCTAGGATGGACCTCGGTTCAATCCCCCAGCATCCCATATGGTTGCCCAAGCCAGGACTGATTTCTGAGTTCACAGCCTGAGTGTCATTGGATGTGGCCCAAAAAGCAAAAATAAAATAAAATAAAATAAAATAAATTATTTAAAATTGATTTACCGTAATCAAGATGACCAATGATTCAGATTCTTTAATAAAGCTGAAATTGTAGCAAAAGATATAGAACTTTGAAAATGTATAATATTCATTAGTCACAACACGAATTTCGGTGTTTTCATTTTATTTCTCTGGTAATATTATCTATATTTAGCTGTATGTTTATTATCAATAACATATTAAGAAAAATATTTTCCCTTTGTGTAATTCAAAAATCATGTAGTATGTTTGTAATGAGAATAATATATTAATACATAATAAAATAGTAATAAGAATGTAAATAAACTATTAACCATTCCTGAAAGAAAATAAGATGGTGACACTGATTTTAAGACTTTGAGCAAAAATACTGCATTTTATTATTCTATATGTATGAATGCATCTCTTACTAAATAACCTATTTTTTCTAAATTTAACTTTTTTCTAAAGTTAAATATTTATCTTATTTTTATATAGTATTAGCTCCTTTGAATTTCAAGATTATACCATAGGTTGGAAAGTAGAAAAATATAACAAAAGCTGTGAATTAATTTTATTAATTCATGAATCATTATGAGTTTCTGTGTTGCAGAATTTATACTTATTGAATTTGTCATCATTGTGCTTTAGTGATTAAATTCTTTGATTGCCATGAAAACTTATCTTAGGACATGTTGGATAATGATAGTTTCTTCTTTTAGGTGGTTGATCATAACTAGACTTCTTGAAAATAATTTCTAAAAGTAGCAAAAAAAAGAAATAAATATTGAAGGATAACCAGAATAAATATTGAATTCATGCTTAACAAAAACAAACCCTTAAATTTTTATGTCAGATTTGTTCATGACATTTAACATTCTTGAGTAGAATGCAAATTTTTTAGTCTCACATTGTTTTTAAATAGGATTAGATTATTTTGGTAATTTATTATCTGTAGAATTAAATCAGATTTTAGGCTAAGTTTGATTTGAGTTTATTCTTATACATTTGCCTGTGTGGTCCTGAGATTATGGCAGATTTAGGATTACCAGTGAATCTTCCATGTTTCCTCATTAACTTCTCATTAAAGTCAGCATATATCTCTCTACACTCCTCCCATCCTCACTTTAAAGGTTACTAGAATAAGTTTGATGAGTAAAGTATGGAAAATTGATAGTAAGTGTATAGGTCATGAAACTAAAAAAGACAGGCCTTTGTACCCTGGAATTTTGTTTTCTTGCCCACCTTGCTAATGCTTACTATATGCTAGATAAACCCCATGGTAAGGCTCTAAAAGTACACACTCAGCTAATCTTGGCCTCCAGACAACCCTTCCAAAGTGTCAGACATGTTCTTGGACATTACTGAACCTCTCTAAACCAATTGCTCCACTGCCTGAGTACCAATGAATGACCCAGGGCAATTATACTGGGACTCAAGAGTCAGTCCGGTGAGACCATCCTGAATTTCTGACTTGAAACATTATGATACATAATATAGTTGTCCTTTGTTGAAGTATGGGGATGGACTGAGGTTGCACCAATTTGTGTGGTGTTTGATCTTTTCCTAGCTCAACACTGACTGTGCTCAACAGTCACCTCTGAGAGTTCTTAGAGACCATATATAGTACCAGGGACTGAACCTGGGATGAACTCATGCCAGAAATGGAAGTATCTTACCCCCATAATATCTCTGTGGTCCCAGACTGAAAAACATCAGCTTTAACCTGATATTAGGTAGCATTAAATAATAATAAAATAATCAAAAAATAGATGTCATTACCAAAAATATAACAATATAAATAGTATTAATGACTCTTTGAAAAACAATGGAAGTTAAATTCTGGGTTTCTAGGGCTGTTTCTATGTCTCCAAGATATTCTGATGACCCTGAACTGATATAATAAAAATTTAAATTTAATTAACCAACTATAGACGTAGTGTTTTCTAAACAAATATTATTTTTATTTTTTACTTTTAGTATGGGGACCTCACCCGGTGGTGCCTGGTTTATTCCTGTATCTCAGAAATTATTCCTGGTTATGGTAAGAGATTGTGGACAGTGAAAGTAATTGAACCTCACTTGGCTTAGCACAAGGTAAATGCCCTAGCTAGACCATATAGTCTATTTTTGGCCTCCAGACAAATATTGTTATCACTTTAATTTTCAATTGCCTTTCATGTTATAAGCAATTTATACTGAATATACATCAGTTGTGGTATTTTCACAGAACTTTGAGTTGGAGAAGCTAATTTAATAAATGAAACTGTGACAACTGAAGAAGCCAAGTTGGACACTATGACAACTGATAGTAAATGCCATAACCTGTTGTGTACAGACAATTGTTAATTGCCTTGGTACATCCACCTGGACCTTTTCTTCTTCCACACATGTAGTTTCATGACTTGTTTAAAGGCCACTCACTGATATTTTCCTTTGTCCATCTTCAATATACTAAAATATGTTCTACCAAAAATCACAAGTTAAAACTCAAAGCATATTTTGGAAATTAGCCCCTTATCTGATGGGTATTGGGTGAATATATTCTCCCACTCAGTGGGTGGCTCTTGTATCCTGGGTGCTATTTCCTTTGAGGTGCAGAAGCTTCTTGACTTAATATATTCCCATCTATTAATCTCTGCTTTCACTTGCTTGGAGAGTGCACTTTCCTCCTTGAATATGCTTGTTGTCTCAATGTTCTGGAGTGTTTTGCCTACATGTTGTTCTATATATCTTATGGTTCCAGGTCTGATATCGAGTTCCTTAATCCATTTTGATTTTACCTTCATACATGATGCTAGCTAGGGGTCTAAGTTCAATTTTTTGCAAGTGGCTAGCCAGTTGTGCCAACATCACTTCTTGAAGAGGTTTTCTTTGCCCCATTTAGGATTTCTAGCTCCTTTATCAAAAATTAGGTGGTTGTATGTCTGGGGAACATTCTCTGAGTATTCAAGCCTATTCCACTGATCTGAGGGTCTGTCTTTATTCCAATACCATGCTGTTTTGATAGCTAGTGCTTTGTAGTACAGTTTAAAGTTGGGGAAAGTAGTTCCTCACATATTCTTTTTCCCAATGATTGCTCTAGGATGTTTATTGTTCCAAATGAATTTCAAAAGTACCTGATCCACTTCTTTGAAGAATGTCACGGGTATCTTTAGAGGGATCGCATTAAATCCGTATAGTGCCTTGGGGAGTATTGCCATTTTGACCATGTTAATCCTGCCGATCCATGAGCAGGGTATGTGTTTCCATTTCCGCGTCTCCTCTCTTATTTCTTGGAGCAGAGTTTTATAGTTTTCTTACAAGGCACTGACAGAACTTTACAATAAAAAAAAATCTAATTCCATCAAAAAATGGGGAGAAGAAATGGACAGAAACTTTGACAAAGAAGAAATATGAATGGCAAAAAGACACATGAAAAAATGCTCCACCTCACTAATCATTTTGCAAATCAAAACAACTATGAGGTACCACCTCACACCACAGAGATTGGCACACATCACAAAGAATGAGAACAAACAGTGTTGGCGGGGATGTGGAGAGAAAGGAACTCTTATCCACTGCTGGTGGGAATGCCCTGTAGTTCAACTTTTATGGAAAGCGATATGGAGATCGAGCTGGATTGAGCTCCCATATGATCCAGCTATACCACTTCTAGGAATATACCCTTGGAACACAAAAATACAATACAAAAATCCCTTCCTTACACCTATCTTCATTGCAGCACTATTTACCATAGCAAGAGTCTTGAAACAACCAAGATGCCCTTCAACAGACGAATGGCTAAAGAAACTGTGGTACATATACACAATGGAATATTATGCAGCTGTCAGGAGAGATGAAGTCATGAAATTTTCCTATACATGGATGTACATGGAATCTATTATGCTGAGTGAAATAAGTCAGAGAGAGAGAAAGACACAGAATGGTCTCACTCATCTATGGGT
The DNA here is from genome assembly GCA_004027635.1 of Crocidura indochinensis. Lineage (NCBI taxonomy): Eukaryota > Metazoa > Chordata > Mammalia > Eulipotyphla > Soricidae > Crocidura > Crocidura indochinensis. The sequence continues at coordinate 6,517 of PVKC010044431.1, read as the reverse complement.
TTTAAGAAAAATGAAAGACATTCTTGCAATAATAATTTTCAGACACAAAAGAGAGAAGGACTGGAAGTTCCAGCTCACCTCATGAAGCTCACCACAAAGAGTGATGAGTTTAGTTAGAGAAAAAACTACATCTTGAACTGTTCTAATAATGAGAATGTATGAGGGAAATGAAAAGCTTGTCTAGAGTACAGGCGGGGGTTGTGTGAGGAGAAGGAAGATTTGGGACATTGGTGATGGGAACCTTGCACTGGTGTTGGGTGGTGTTCTTTACATGACTGAAACCCAAACACAATCATGTATGTAATCAAGGTGTTTAAATAAAATAAAAGAAAAAAAGGGGCCGGGCGGTGGCGCTGGAGGTAAGGTGCCTGCCTTACCGCGCTAGCCTTGGACGGACTGCGGTTCGATTCCCCGTGCCCCATATGGTCCCCCAGGCCAGGGGCGACTTCTGAGCACATAGCCAGGAGTAACCCCTGAGCGTCACTGGGTGTGGCCCAAAAACCAAAAAAAAAAAAAAAAGAAAAAAGAAAAAACCCTCAAAGCATAAATATTATAATATTATGGCATGATTTTCTTTGGTACATGATTAGATCTTAGGGTAGAGGCCTCCAGATAAATGAGGTCTTGTCGATCTTCCTTGATCTTTCCGTTATATGAGGAATAGTTCAAAGATTTTCAGGTTTGAATTGGAAAGAAGATAGTTTTCTGGCATTTTGAATGTGTACTTTTGAACATCCCCAACCATGAGAAATAAACATTTGTGGTTTGGAAACTACCCAGTTAATGGAGTTCTCTAGCTCCATTATGGGTACAACATAGCACCCACAAACCAAGGCACTCTAAATTACCCTTTAAATTGAAGATATTTGTCTTTCTACCTCCAAATTGTTTATATTTTTATAACCTCCATTTTTTATTTTATACTCATTTTTTATTTGAATAGCATTGGAAACACAAAGACATACAGACAGACACAACCACATTTGGGTTTTACAAATATTAAAGCAATAGATATCTTTAAAGGCTTGGTTTGTTTGTTATGTATTCTTGGGATTTATACTTTTTGACAAATATTTATATGAAGTGTGCTTTATGAAAAGAGACTAGTCTCATTTTTACTTTGAATAGATTATTATTAAATTTTTTTAAATTTCAATTTATAGATACAAATAATTTTATGAAGTAATTTGAAAAAAATAATTTGTTTTGAAAAGTAATTCTATGTATTAAATAAGATTCCAAATTGAAAGTGATAAAGAGAAAGAAGAGAAGAAAGGAGAAGCAGTATCCTTACCTAGCATCTGATCACCAGAAAATCTAGTCATTTTTCCCTACAGAAACCTGGATAGTGAACAATATTATAGGTTAACGAAGACTTAAGGGCAAAATAGTCTTGGCATAATTTAAAAGGATATTTTATCTACTTCAGTAGATGTCTGTCAGCTAATACTTTTTAAAGCATATTTTAAGGAGAAAAAATAAGTTTCGTATTGTTCAGTTGCTTGAATTAAGAAAGATTAAGTGTAGACTAAAAAGAAGTCTTCTCCCACATTTTCTGTTAAGAGCTACATTAAACACTTATGTGCTATGTTTCCACTGGGATTACATTTCTATCTCATTGTTTTGGTATAAAATATTACTTGTATTTGTAAGTACATGCTTTACAATTAAAATATTTAAGGAGCTTTCATTTTTATTCCCTGTCCTCTTTGCTTTGGCTTATCACTTCTCGAGAATCCCAGATTATAAAGTCATTTTCTGACTTGGTTCCCACACCCAGTTTCAATTTCCTTAACTTGCCTTTGTAGTACCATCTCTTGAGGGTTCTTTTTTGCTTGTTTGTTCATTTTTTTATGAATAGAGGGTCTTATTAGGAAGTATAAGGAGAAGAAAAAGAAACTTCCCCATCTGGGGAAGAAATGTATAGAAGTAAGTTTTTCTCTTGATATTTTTATCAGTTGTTTTCTCCAAGACATAGAAAACAAATGGTTTTTTTTTGTTGTTGTTTTAAGTTAATCCTTTAAAATTAAGCATATATAATGGAGGACTTGTACAGTGGAAAAAGTGCTTGATTACCTTGTATATAGTTGACCAGGGTTGATCACCCAGCTCTGTGTGACTTACAAACAAACAAACAACAACAAAAAAACCTTCTAAAAATTATCAGCAAGTTAATTTCTCTGTTGCCTATATTTCATTTCCTTGTTGCCTATCATTTATTTCAACCTTTTCTTCTCATTACACTTTATGAAGTACAACTAAACCAAATTTCTTTTTCTCAAAGCAACAAACACATTTATATTATTATTTTGGCATTCAAGATACCACATTTGAAAGAATGATTCAGATGTTAATCTACTACTTCAAAAGGAAACTTGTATTCAGTAAAAGGTTAAAATATCAATTGAGTTGTAACATCTACATGATGTGTCTATGAATACATTTTCATGAGCATTAAGGCAATTTTTAATGAAAGATACTTTTAGTTGTCTGAAATTATCTTCCTCATACAAATGCTGCTTACAACTCACTAATTTATTCCTCATGTAAACACTGATATTAATTATATGATAACTCAAATTATTAAAATATGATAAACTAATTATTAAAAAGAGACATTAATGAGGATTTCTGAGATAGCCCAGCTAGATTCTTGCATTGCACACAACTGACCTCTGTTCAATTACCAGCACCATATATTGTTCTCTAAATAAGGCTAAGAGTGACATTTGAGATAAAGTCAGTAATTTTTCACTGCTAGGTATAGCTCCCAAACTAAAATAAATTAATATTAGAAGAATAAAAATAACATCATGGTTGTTTTATGTATCAGGTATAGAAAGTATAAAACTGTTTCTGTATGTTTGTGCTAGTCTTTCACTGTTTGACTTTTGGTTTTCCACTTTTGTCATTTTTTTTTTTTTTTTTTGGTTTTTGGGTCACTCTTGGCTCTGCTCAGAAATTGCCCCTGGCAGGCACAGGGGGCCATCTGGGATACCAGGATTCGAACCACCATCCTTTTGCATAAAAGGCAAATTCCTTACCTCTATGCTATCTATCTGGCCCCACTTTTGCCATTTTTATTAATTCTTTTATTCCTATACTGGGAAAATAACCATAATTTTGTGCCACTGACTTAAGAGATTTGGTAATTTTCTAACAGTCTCTATTTTCTGAGTAGAAAGACTGGCTTTTCTTTCAAATAATATTATCTGTAGCACAATTATGTTGATTTGTTACTATAGCATGCTATATATATATAGCTATATATGCTATATATATGCTATATATATACTATATATATGTAGCATACTATAACATAGTTTAGGTTCCTAAACTGTGTTTCACATTTTTTGGAACTAGTACAAGAATTTTATGTATGACCTAGAATTATTTGAAGTATATTGACTACATGAGCATTGAGCATTGCTCAAGATGAGAATTGAGCATTGAGATATAAAGTATTGAGTACATTGAGCAACATAAACTAGACACTAGAAATAATAAATCCAACTTGGTTTCTTTTCACATAGATTAATACTCTACTGAAAATGATCTGCTGCATAATGTTTTATCAATATTAAATCACAATAAAGAGCTTGGTTCAATATTGTACTCAATAACTAAAAACAATGTTGTAATATATTCATTTTAATAGTCCTAGGTAACCATATATTAAAAATCTTTTCATTTAGGCTTTTTCTTTTTTTTTATAAATATAAAACATTATAAATTTAAAAAGTCAACCATTGCAGTTTGTTTCTTTTCTTGCTACATGAGAAAATATGCTTTTACATTTTAAAATAAAAATTTCATGTAAATTTATTTAATATCAACTTCTATTACTAGGTATTTTCATCTATATTTTAACACAATAAAATAAAAAGGAAACAAAGAAGAAAATAATGGGTTAGTATCGACTTAATATAAAGAGAATAATACCCATTTTCCAAGAGCAATAAAATGGCTAAAACTTTAAGTTTGCTATTTTTAAAATATTTATCATAAAGTTTAGAGTATATGTTAGATATCAATAGATATTTATTTATGTGAGAAATATAATTTCCTTAATAGGTTACTAATAGGCAACATATTTATGAAAAGCATCAAGGTAAATGTGGTTTCAGATCCCACATTTAAGGAAGCTAGAAATTACCACCTTCTTCTAGAATTCATGAAGCTGAACAGATTGAAAAATCAAAGATTAGAAAGATCAGGAAGGAACCAAATAAGAGTTGAAGCTGTAGGGCAAACAATTGACCTAAAAGACTAGAGAGACAAACAATACAAATAATTCAGGGAACAATCCAATAATAATTACAGAGAACAATAGTTCAGTAGTACAGAGACAAAGAAGCATATTCACAATATGGGAACCTGAGATGTGATAAGAAAACCACATTACTGAAGGTCTATTTGTTTATTTCTTTTACCCAAATATTATGGTTGCTATCAAAACACGGCCAAAGCATATAAATGAGTGAAAAATACAATTTTTCTTTTTAATTCTTATTATGACACATGATTTAGCAAGTTTATAATATAATCATTTCAGGCATTAAATGTTCCAATATCAATCCCACCACCAGTATGACCTCCTCTTCGACCAGTGTCTTCAGTCACTCAGCAATCAATATAATCTATCTTCATGCAAGCACAAGCAAATTTACTTCATATTGTTTGTTACAACACAAAGACAACTGAACTGATCAAATCTTAGATCAAAACAGGTGACTTTGAAATTATTGTTATGTGCTCGCTTCGGCAGCACATATACTAAAATTGAAATGATTCAGAGAAGATTAGCATGGCCCCTGTGCAAGGATGACATGCAAGTTCATGAAGCATTCCATATTTAAAAATAAAAAAAAAGAAATGATTGTTATATGTCTCCATGGTATTGACTAAAGTTGGTGTCTAAGGACTTATTGAGCATGGTTTGTGTTAGGTTAGGCTTACTGAGGTGGCTACATTACTATGTAATTTTTCTATCATATTTCCTTTGATATTACTGACTGACATTACAAGAAACCGAGGTGTAGTGTAGTCACTTGCAGACACATAGTCCAGGATTTAAAAATTTAAAGCAAATGAGGTGGCTTGGAAGTTTGATAAGATTAAGTCTCAAAGCTGGATTCATTCACATAGAAAAGGGGAATCTTCTCCCCACTTCCTTTCTAGGAAAGACACAGAAGTATAAGCCCTGACTGACTATCTGAGAAGTATTAGAAGTCATTATTTTCTTCTGGATTATGGTGGCAGAACTATGCTATCTTTTTCTTCAATGAAGATGGCAGAAATCCTAGTGTTTTGGTGGGTACAAAGATTGTTCACCTCTACCTCATTTCAGAAGGAAGCACACAGAGATTTCATCTCTGTAGCCTATCTCACCTGAGAAAATACAATCTGAAGAGTAGGGTTCAAAGAAGTAAATATTTCTGAGCATATAGTTGTTAGCTAGGGTTCAATATCCAATCCACAAAGAGCACAAGGAGATGGTCAGTAATACAAGAAGAATAGGAGTTTATTCCAGCATGCTAGGATAGTATCTTGTTAGGCAACAACCTAACAAGATACTACAATGTCTACAATCCATAGATATTTTTAAATCCCTTTTATATGGTTACAGAGGTTTCAGTCCATCCCCATAGACCTTTAGAATTATTGGTTCTTAATATACTACATAAGACATGCACGTTTCTTAATATACTGCATTAGACAAATGTGTAGGTTTGGCTATATGTTTAACAAAAGGAAATCTTATGTTTCCATACCCAAGGTGCAATTTTAGCTCCTACATTCTTTTGCTATCTATCTGAGGTCAACAGGACCTTGTTGTATTTCCTGGTTTGTACTCACAAGGTCTCTGTCCAGAAACAAGCAGCTGTTATTTTAGGCCTAGTTTCAGTTTGACACATTCATTGTCATTTCTCATTTCACATTCACTGTCATAGCTGCACTTATGTCTACAGCAAAGCTAGGTTACACAGAAGTAGAATAAGCAGTTAATTCCAAATCAAACTTGGTTTTAAACTAAGATTATAACATGGTGCTATCTAATAAGCTAAATTGTACTAAAACCACCAAAGTTTGCTCCAGTTATTTGTTAGAGGATTTTTGTAATATTTTACACTGATAAGAGAGTTTGTTTATTTTTTAGAATGCAATATTTTGTTTGTTTTTGGGTCACACAGAGTGACACTCAGTGGTTACTCCTGGCTATGCATTCAGAAATTGCTCCTGGCTTCGGGGACCATATGGGATGCCAGGGGATCAACCACAGTTGGTCCATCCTAGGTGAAGGCGTGCAAGGCAGACGTCCTACCACTTGAGTCACCTCTCCGGCCCCAAGAATGCAATTGTTCATACTCATCTGTTATTTAACTAGAGAGTGATATCATACACAGATACAGACACAGACACACACAGACACACACACACACACACACACACACACACACACACACACACACACCATTGAACCAAGTCCCAAGTTTCAAGAATGCAAAGATCTTCA
>PVKC010044429.1:0-11591 GCA_004027635.1 Crocidura indochinensis | reverse complement strand
AAAGAAAGAAAGAAAGAAAGAAAGAAAGAAAGAAAGAAAGAAAGAAAGAAAAGAACAGGTAGAAAGAAAAGAACAGGTAGAAAGAATAGGAAGAAAAGGAAAAGGGAAGGAAGGAGAAAGAAAGAAGAGGAAGGGGACCAGCGTGGTGGCGCTAGAGGTAAGGTGTCTGCCTTGCCAGCACTAGCCTAGGACGAACCGCTGTGTCCTATATGGTCCCCCAAGCTAGGAGCGACTTCTGAGCACATAGCCAGGAGTAACCCCTGAGTGTCATTGGGTGTGGCCTAAAAACCAAAAAAAAAAAAGAAGAGAAGGGAAGGAAGGAGAAATAAAGGAAGAAAAGAAAGGAAGGAAGGAAGAAGAAACAGAAGGAAAGAAGGAAGAAAAGGAGAGAAAGAAGAAAGTTGCCAAATTGTAAACTTACTATAGTATATGCAGATGTTGATTTATGTTGATGCACACCTGAAACTTATAAAATATATTACAATGTTACTTCAATAAAAAATTATTTAAACATAGAGTTTCCAGATGTTAGCTTTTACTTTAATGATTCACATTTATAAAATCTCTAAATCTTCTTCATCTCAAAGCTAGGATTTATGATTGTGCTTTGTTCTTTTTTGTGATTTATCCAGTAACTATTTCTCCACCTCTAGCCCCAGTCCTGACCCTTATATCCTTTCAGCAGTCTTAAGATTTAACTAAATACCAGGTAAAGTTTCTAAATGCCTTAGGATATAAGAAGTATTAGGGATTAGAAAGAGAGGGTGGATACAGGCTATTATCTCAAACCTACAGGTTCCAAATATTTGGGTGGGTCTCTATTTTCACATATTATAGTTCTTTATTAACATGGGTCAGAGCTGGTTTTGTCATGATATTTTTAAATCCACTTATTCCTATTGAACCTCACTGTGAAACTCAATAAGAATTACTCATAAGCATGCTTCACATCAGTATTTCCAGAATGCAGCCCAAATGCAGGTCTTCTCTAATAACTAATGGAAAACTTTTATATTCCAGATAACCATGTCATATGAATAGTCTGTTTCGATAAGTACAGGAGAATACACATAACCAAAGTGATTAGTCTAAAGGGCTTTAGTTTAGCATTCAATGAATATAATCTTTTTTTTCCCCAAAAATTCTGGTGTTCCATTTAATGGGAACCACGAAACAAGTGTAACTAAATCTCTATTTTCTTCTTTTCTAATAAACATTGACTTTCTAGAACCAGATTGATAAAATGAGTAAGGTTCTTGCCTTGTACAGAGATGACCCAAGTTCAATCTCAGGGACCTCATAGGGCTCTCCAACTGCTGCCAGATGTAATCTCTGAGCAGAGTCAGTAGTAAGCCACAAGCAATACCAAATATGGCGCGACACACACACACACACACACACACACAGGTCAGAGAAAATACAGTAGAGTGGGCAAGGCACTTGTTTGGCGTACAACTGAACAAGGTTCAATCTCTGAAACCCTATCTGACACTTGAGCCCCATCCTCAGTGATCCCTAAGTGGATTGACTCAGGTGTGACCCAAAATCCATTTTAAAAATTGGTCAGAGTTAAAGAGAAGCTAACTCAACTGTCTTTACTAAGTAATAATGTGGTCATACAAAGATATGTATTGCTGTTGGCAGCTTACTAAAGTTAATGACTAGCTTGTACAAAAAAGAGATATCTCTTTTTGTTATGACTTGAAATTGGCTATGATAAGAGTATTTATATCAAGGGAATGAAAAACAAAACTAGTTGGAACTTTCTTTCTTTTTTTTTTTTTGGAGAATTTATTGTTAAATATTGTCCAGAGCACTATAAGATTTATTTGACTTCTTAGCATCCTCTGAATGAGGAAATGTTGGTCTAAACCAAAGAAGATAATAGAATGTATGAGTTTTTAAGTTATTATTGTTTCCTTAATGGTACCTTTTGCAATGATATATTAAAAAATAATCATTGAAGTTTAAGTTAAAATTCTTGTTGGTTGACAAAACAAGACATTCTGAATTCAATAAGAGAATAATTAAATTGGTTACTATTTGTCACCTATGATAATAATAGCTAATGTGCAAAAAATTACACTATAAAATTTGAAATAATATAAAAATTATCTGAATTCTTCCAGCAATCTCAGTGACTAAGTTATCTATCCAACTTATGTCACAAAATTAGGAATTTTGAAACCAGAAATATAATACATACCACATATGATATGGTCCCCTGGTCACAATCAGGAATAATAGCAAGTGCAGTTTCAGGAGTCACTCGTGAGCATAATTGAATGTGACCTAAAAAGAAAACAACAAAACAAAAACCACAGAATTTTATTTTATCTAATTTAAGCCTGTAATAATTTTTTTCATATAAACATGTATATTTGTGCCCAACCTGTTAATTCATTTCTCTCTGCTTGCTGCTTTTTGAGATGTCATTTTTAATGCAACTTTGTTAGAAAGCTCTTTATTTTGATCAATGATTGCCTTTTAATAAAATATATAAGTCTAATTCTGTTTTCTACACATTTCAAATGAAGTGTGGCCTTGTTCTCCACTTCTGTGACTGTGATGAGTACATAGATTTTTGATATGTTATATAAGACTCCATGTATTTCTGTTAAGCAGAACTAATACTAAAGTAAGAATACTTTATCATCCTCCTTACTTTTCATGGGCGTGATACAATAGTGAATGCTTTGTTCATGTTCATACATTATGGTAGTCATTTGGACCATGATTGATTTTTTCATATTAAATTCTAGTAAGTAAACAAACTCAAAACTCAGTAAACCAAATCTGCTTCATCTTTTCAATCCTAACTTGATCACATATTCTGTACAAGAATCTCTTTTTGTGTCACAATGTACCAAGAGCAAGTTTCATTTTTTGAGTAAACCTAATCTTATATTTGCAATTGTGATAAACCTCCCTTTTACATTTATCAAAGAAAGGATTTTAAAACAACATTTAACAAAACAGCCCCAAGTTTTTGATATTCTCTCAAAATAACACTCTTTAAGAGGTAAAAGAGAGAACATCACATTTCGAAGCCCAAGATGACCTCTGTTGAGACACATGGCCAGGTGACTCATTGATGGCTGCTGATAGTGTACGCTACAAGTGTACTGTGTTTTAGAGATATTTTCAACTGTTTAACTAGCTAGAAATTCATATCTGCAATATACTCATCAATCAATTTATTCATCATATATGAAACATAAGAAATTTTTACAGCAGCTCAAGAATAGATGAGTGGATAAATAAACTAGTACATCTATACAAAAAATACTGTGAAATTGTTAGGAAAATTGAAGTCATGCAGTTTGCTTATAAAAGGATAGATATGAAGATTATCATGCTGAGTTAAATGATCACACTCATCTTCTGGGTATTAAAAAGTATGAGAATAATACTGAAAGACGATAGAAATGATGTGTTCAAAGTGCCATTAAGTAAGACAGATGTCAATAACAGTCGGAATTGATCACTGGACAAAAACTAGTAATTGAAAAAAAAAAGTGGATGACACAAGGAGCTAACAGTTGCTTTAAATTTGAGTGGAAATAAAAAATGATCAGACCTAAATTCCGAATTCAAAGTCAAAGACAACAGAATCAAGACCCCCAATCTACAACAAGCTACACACAAAGGAGACCTGTTACACTAGCAGGCCAGGAGGTAAAAGGGGGAGGTATTGTATGCATGCTGAGAACAGGGGTGGAGAAAGGACAACACTCGTGATGGGAATGACCCTGATTCACTGTTACCATGTACCTTAAATATAATGTTAAAGACTTGTAATTCACGTTGTTCACAATAAAAATTATTAAAAAAAAAAAAGAGTGCAAACAGATAAAGGGAACCCATTATTTGACTGTCACCCTGATATTAGGTAAGAAAATGTATTTTTCTCTCTCTTTGAAAGCAATTAAAACAATTTACATGCAGATTAACTGAAAGAAAGTAAAGTGATGTGTGTGATATTCCTTAAGTAACAGTATTCCAAACTACAGTGCCTGAAAGGAAAAAGAAAAACAAAAGAGAAGTGTCTGGCATAGGGCACACTGTGGGTAGGAGTGGAGGGTGGGATGACCAGAGGGTAACTAGGGAAATTGGTGGTGAGACATGAACAATGATGAAGGAATGGATATTCGAACATTGTATGACTGAACTCAACTATCAATAACTTTTCAATTCTGTGTCTCAAGGTAACTTAATGTTACCCAAGCACTGACAGGAGTAAGTCCTAAGCAATGTGAGTGTGGCCCACAAACAATAAATAATTATTTTGTCACATTAAAAAGGGGGCAAGAGAAAAAGGTAATTCTCCCTGAATTTTGTCTCACTCAAGATTTAGTATGTGTTAGGCAATATATACTTAAATTGCTTTTAAATTCAGATCTTTGTTGTTAGAAAAATACTTCTGTTCGTAAATAAGAGTTAACAAAAATGATAGCCACAATCTAAATGATAGTTCATTAGAGGACATTACAAAAAAAATGAGAATATCTTAAACAATGCATGTGAAGAAATGCCATAAATTACATCAAGAAGCACCTAATAAAAAGGAAAATCTGTTTTTGTAAGAATAGCAGATTTTGGGGCCCGGGAGATAGCATGGAGGTAAGGAGTTTGCCTTTCATGCGAAAGGTCATCGGTTTGAATCCCGGTGCCCCATATGGTCCCCTGTGCCTGCCAGGAGCAATTTCTGAGCATGGAGCCAGGAATAAGCCCTGAGCACTGCCGGGTGTGACCCCCCCAAAATAAAAGAATAGCAGATTTTTTTGAAATACTTCTTAAAATATAAATATACTTTGAAATTTCATGTCAAAAACTGTTGTGACATATTTTGGTATGTACTTCCTACTATGTTATTCCTACAAAAGAAAAGACTAGACTTCTGTATGTTTTCAAATATGTTTACCATTTTCTGGTGTGGGATTTTTGGTCTCTAAATGTCAAACTTTTTCCTATGAAAAATAGATGTTAAATGCCACCAGATTATTTTAACTCTGTAAGGACTGAATTGTTGTTAAAAGAAAGGGCAACAATACTTGTAAATAATGAAGTCTGATTTTATTCACAGAAAATTTAAATATTAAAGAAATAGGTTTCTCTTTATTTTTTCACAATTTTCTACATAACACTTTATTGTGTTTTTACCTTTATACATATACTCCTACTTAGAATACATTGCATTTTCCTACTCAGATAACATCTTTTACATGCCTATTTTTTATGAGGAAACCATAATATATTGTAGTATAACTGGAAGAAGGAAAAGGCTGAGTTTGAATTTACTGATGGATGAAATTAATTTATAAAAGAAATATAAATAGAAGCCAAATATATATGGGTCTGTGAGACAATGTTGTCCACATGAGCTATTACGCTGAAGGTATTGCTTTGGGCACCCGTTCCCTTAGACTCCTATGAGAGCTGCATTTATTGTTTCAGTTTCCTGGTTGCAAGTGCCCTCCCCACTTCCTTCTGTGCCTTGTCTTGCTGAGAACTCTCTGGCCTGACTGATTACTTCATATCAAGCTTTTATTCCTAGAATGTTCTGTAGGGTAACCATGTTTGTAATCCCAATAGCATGGTGCAGCACAACTTTATTTCCTAGTACATTATTTTGCTGGAGCCCATAAGGCCAGATTGTTATTTCAAGGACAACTTGTTTGCTGATTTAGGTGGTAATGGCTTCCACTAAGATGTTATCACTTCTGAACAAGGACGCATTTATTCCAACATCAGAGATGCCCATCACAGAGTCTAAAGATAGTTTTCCCTGATGGAAACCTATAACCTTGAGTTTTTTCCACTTTGCACAGGCTAAAAGCTCTAACCATAGCTCCTAGCATTAGGAGGTCAATTAACAATCTTCTATTACAGGAGCATTTAAAAGTCTGTTGTTTTGATAGGTTTATTCCTCCCTGTGCTGCCTTAAAGAGAAAAATAGAGGAAGTGATTTGAGTAACAAACACATATTGACTACAGGAAGAGAGGGACAGTCTGTTATATGATTTTCTTCTTATAAATAGTATAGAAGGGATTTGAGAATTTGTACATGCTAGGCCTTTGATTTTTCTGCTTCATGTTTTCAGATGACTAAAAATGGCACCGTGGACTCTGAAGAAGCTAGCACTCTCACAGTGGATGACATTTCTGATGATGACATTGATTTAGACAACACCGAGGTGGATGAGTACTTCTTTCTACAACCCCTGCCAACAAAAAAACGGAGAGCTCTGCTGCGGGCCTCTGGAGTGAAAAAGATTGATGTGGAAGAAAAGCATGAGCTTCGAGCCATTCGCCTCTCCAGAGAGGACTGTGGCTGCGACTGCCGCATGTTCTGTGATCCGGAAACGTGTACCTGCAGCCTGGCAGGCATTAAGTGTCAGGTAAAGATTTACCTTTTAGGAAATCCAATGGCAGACATTATCCGCTACCCCATGGAGAGACAATTGCTACTTTTAATGGCATTTCCTACATAGGAAAGCGTAGGGATAAGGCCAGATATAATTCAGTAGAAAGACTAATTTAGGGCCATTTATTGTATGCATGGTATACTCAAAGTAATAAGATACTTGTGAAAGTTAATTCAGGCAGCAGTAGAGTGTGTTTGGAGTTACTTTCTCTTCATTTTATTTATTTTAACAGTTTAGTTTCGCTTTTTATAAGGGTTCGGGGAGATAATGACATCTTTTACCTTTGGGTGTGCTTTTTCTCATCTATCTGTGGAGTATAAAATGGTTGTTAGATGTGATAATGAACTAATGAAAAAATTGCTAGATTAAAACTTAGTAACATCAAATTCTGCTCTGGCCTCTACTTTTTTTTAGCAGCTATGGAAATTATCAAGTCAGAAAATGCTTCTGAACTGCCATCTGTAAGATGGAGGGGCCAGATTTGAAGAGGGGTCGGAAAACTAACTGCAGTTCAACTTTGGCCTACCATCTGTCTTTGTACCTAAGTTTCATCAAAGCATTGCAATGTTTTGTTGTTGGTTTTCATGTTTTACATCAGAGTCAATAGTTCCCACAGGCACAAAGATTAAGATATTTTACTCCTGACTTAAAAAAATTGCTAATTTCTAGGTTAGATAATTCTGTAGTCCACATCTATCATAATGTCACCAATGCTTTATGGTTAGTTAATACCATTATTTTATAAGAAAAGTGGCTTCTTTGTAAAGGAAGTCATTTGGACAGGCAAAAAGTGAGGGTAGTTATTAAATAGTTGCTTGAAGTTTATTTATGTAAAAAGATACATGAGAAAGAAAACAGCTATAGATTCTGGCTCTCACAAAGACCACTGAAATCAGGATGACCAAGCTATAAAATGTTTCCTTTTTGTAGCACAGGAAATTCCATTTGCTTGGGAAGGGTAATTTTTTCACCAATTAACATGCAGGTTAATTACTGGAGTTGGAGAAAATTAGCAACCGTCTCGAATACTCTGGTGTAGATAGAGGCCTTTGAATTAATCCTCATATGTATCTCAATATGTATTAGTTTCTTTGGTTTTTGAGATAAAAAACAAAACCACACCCCCAAGGTAATATAATGGAATGGGGAAGGAAGCATGGGAGTCAGGACCTACTCACACAAGTACCATTCGCCATGAAAGGGCATGCCTCTTGCAGTGGGACCAGACACTATATATCATGTATCTTTGATCCAAAACATTGAGAAGGTTTAACAGGGAGAGTGGATTAGCAGCTCACATGACACTAAGTGGTAGCGATCTAGACACCTTCAGCAAAGAAGGTGACTTTGTAATAAATAAATGGGGGAAATGACATCACTAGTATAGAGATTATCATGTGATTTAGAATAAACAAAGCAAATGGGATGAAGGCAGGAAATTCACTTATTTAGCAGTGGCCATGTTAGCTGGAATGTAGCAGTAGGGAAAGACACTTAAGAAAAGAATATTAGCATCACAGAAATGGAAGTAAAGTTAATGAGATGGAAAGAAAGCGGAAAAAAGGACAAATGCAGAAAAAACATTTTCAAAAGCATTTGAGGGCTTAACAAACTACAAATATGCACCTAACCCATGAGCTTTTATTGAATATATGCTTTAAAACTAAATAAATGCTTAAGTTTGAAAGCTTCACTTCCCCTTTTTGTTTCTCTTTGCAGATGAATTCTCATTTATTTCAGTACAAGTAAAATTAAGTCATCTCAAAAGCTAAAGAGTTGCCAAGAGGGATGAAATTTGTATTTAGTTTGTCAGAGTTCCATGAGGCTAATCTATGTTCTTCTTTCCAAGGTGGATCGAATGTCTTTCCCATGTGGCTGCACGAAAGAAGGATGCAGTAACACAGCAGGTAGAATTGAATTTAATCCTATTCGTGTTCGGACTCACTTTTTGCACACAATAATGAAACTTGAACTGGAGAAAAACCGAGAGCAGCAAATCCCTGGTCTGAATGGCTGCCATGGTGAGCTCAATGCTCATAGTAGTTCCCTGGGCCAAGTAGCTCATTCAGTAGAATATTCCATCACAGACAATTTTGAGATTGAAACAGAACCCCAGGCTGCTGTACTGCACCTACAGTCTGCTGAGGAATTAGATTGCCAAGGAGAAGAGGAGGAGGAGGAGGAAGAAGAGGAGGAGGACGGGAGCAGCTTCTGCAGTGGAGTCACTGATTCTAGTACTCAAAGCTTGGCACCAAGTGAATCCGAAGAAGAGGAAGAGGAGGAGGAAGAGGAAGAAGAAGAGGAGGATGAGGATGACGAGAAAGGGGACAGCTTTGTAGAAGGCTTGGGTACTCATGCTGAAGTTGTGCCTCTTCCCTCCGTCCTTTGTTATTCTGATGGCACTGCCATTCATGAGAGTCACTCAAAAAATGCTTCTTTTTATGCCAACTCTTCAACTCTCTATTACCAAATAGATAGCCACATTCCAGGAACACCTAGCCAGATCTCAGAGAACTACTCGGAAAGAGAAACGATCAAAAACGGTACCCTCTCGCTGGTGCCTTACACCATGACCCCTGAACAGTTTGTGGACTATGCCCGACAAGCAGAAGAAGCTTATGGCACCTCCCACTACCCAGCTGCCAATCCCTCTGTCATTGTTTGCTGCTCCTCTGCAGAGAATGACAGCGGAATGCCCTGCAATAGTTTATATCCTGAACACAGGTCCAGTCATCCACAAGTGGAATTTCACTCCTACTTGAAAGGCCCCTCCCCTGAAGGGTTTGTCTCTACATTGAATGGTGACAGTCACATTTCAGACCACCCCACTGAAAATCCCTTGAGCCTTGCAGAAAAAAGCAGATTGCACGAGGAGTGCATCAAATCGCCAGTAGTCGAGACCGTCCCCGTGTAGTAACTTCAGTTATTCTAGGACCATCCAACCTTCTTGTATGTAAAGCATTGTATTTCATTGGATTTCTGGGCTCGTCTTTGTTTAACTGAGGACCAAAAACTCTTCGACTGTGGTAAATCTTCTAGACTGTATTCTGTTTTTCTCCTTTCTAGCTATATGACTGTGGCATTGCACAAATACAGTCTCTAGGAGGATTTTAAAAGATTTCAGTCTGTTTTGATAGAAAATGCTAATTTTAAAAAAAAAGCATATCTCACAGTTGCCTACCTATCAAACTGTGCAAAACCTGCCAAGCTGTGTAGATCAGACCTCCAAGGTTTGGATTATCGGGCCTGTGCAAGATTGTTAACCAAGAGTGGGAAATAATAAGATTTAGAGTCCTAATTTTCAATATATCTGAAGATTATGGTGACTTTTTAATGTCAAAGTAATTATTGTAAGAAAAAAAGATTTAATAGTTCCATGTGTATTTTATTTATGGTAGTTAGAAATTATGTTTTGATGAAAATGAACAGCAGCATGTTGTTTTAAGCTGAAGACTCATAGTTAGAACCACCGAGCATGCCCACCTCGATTGCACCTGGAATCCATTCACATTTTTTATGATCGTGACTGATCAGATTTGCAAATACTTTCTTAAGGGTGAAATAGGCCTATTTTTGCTATTTTGGACAAATAAATGAGTCTCTCTGTGCAGGTCCTTACACAGTTTTCTCTAAAGTTAAGAGTTAGGACAATCCTGTGGTGAGGGTTGAGTTGATGGCCCTCCCTCAATTGACTCCAGAGATGGAGGCAGAAGGAATTGCCTTTCTTTTTTAAACAGCATCATCTTGGTTCTTAGCTTGGACAGCACCTTTAAACTCGACTCCCCTCCATCAAAATGCACTTTAGTGCCCCTTCATGGTACCTTGTGAGGGGTGGGGACTGAGAACTCTTTCAAATGAAAATTTTTCAAAAAAAAAAAAGGTTTTTTTAAAATCCATAGCTATTATAAGGTTCATATAATTAATATAAAGGAATCATCCAGTGATACTTTAATGAAGGAAAAGTGACCTGTTTTCCTTCAGCACTCTGAAGATCTAACTCGATAGAAACAGAGGAGGCTGAGAAAACATGGACGAGATACCTCCTCAACAACCAGCCTTTTCTACAGCGTGATCAATCTATCACTGCAAAATGAGTGAGAATGAGATTTCCATTTAGTGACTAGCTGAAGCAGGGCCTCTACCCAAATACTCTACTAGGCCTTACTTTTCTGAAGCATTTTGATTTCACTTGTCTTGGACAATTAGCCAAACAGTCCAGAATGCATTGAATATTTTCTAATTACCTCATACTCCCTTATTCAAAGGGACAGATAGAAACAAACCATGCACTCCCCTCCTTTAGATTATCTGCACTTGATTCATCGGAGGACTTCTAAAATCCCTTTCCTGTAAATTACTTTAGGTAACTAAATAGGGTTCTGCCTTTCTTTTTTTTTTTAACTGCAATATGACAATGCTAAATCTATTATACATTTTTAAACTTTTGTTGTTATATCATTTCACATTTTATGCCTCTTTGAACTATGGACATGCCTTGTTATTCAGTGACTGCATTACTACTTATTTTTTAATGCCTTTTGATACTTAGGTGTTTAGAAATGTAGATAAAAATACACTGTAGGTTTTAATTCCTTAAAAAATACTTAATTGAATCTAAATATGTCTGATCTAGAGAAAGTCCTCCAATGGAAAAGTTTCCACTAAAACTTGATTTGGGGTTAATGTTTACCTGGCAGCTCTTTCACTACAGTTGGTTCTAGCCCATTCTTGGACCCCAATTTGGGGGCAGATTAAGAACCGTATTAACATTCAAAGAGCTTTGTTCTTGTTCTTAAAGTTAAACAGTATTGAAGGCATCGACATTTCTTTTGAAGAAGTCTTTTGGGAATATCAACCTGGAGTTTAGTTCAAGTCTTAGTGGTATATTCCTTGTTTTCTATGATGGTTCAAGTTTTGATGCTTGACCACCCCCCCATTTTTTTTCTACTACCAATGTGATCTAAAGAGCATAGGCCCAAAGAGAAAATGACAAGAGGCTGCTGTTTCTCCATTCAAGCTGATGAAGCTTGCTATATATATTCTGATCCATTGTAAGCTCTTGAAGTTTCTCTGTGTGAGTACTGTGGGCTTATTCTTTGTTTTTGTGTTTTTTTTTTGAGGTTGGATGAAGCAGACATACCCTGCGATGATCAGGGCCTACTC
>PVKC010044428.1:0-11593 GCA_004027635.1 Crocidura indochinensis | reverse complement strand
TAGATACAAACCATGTGCTTGAGTTCTTTGGATCATCTTCCCAGTTCCTATAGAAAGCATTTTATTTACTGCCATTTGTTTATTAGCTTGTATGTCTTCCCACAGAACTATAAGTCATGTCAAGGATTGAATAGTACTTGTATAAACAAGGATGTCCAATTTGTAGGATTGCAAGATATACTTGAATGGTTAAATAGTTTGAGACTTCCACTTATCCATTTCACAAATATCACTTGAACAACTTTTCTGAAAGACGTTGTGCAAAAATAACTGAAGTAAAAGATCCCAACCTCCAAGATTCTCTACCTCAACATGGAAAGGTCATGACTCAAAAACTGTAATATAGGTAGAACCATAGATCTAAAGTAAAAACAATCCTCTGTAGAAACTTCTGCTGAATGTCTTTAAATGACTACAGTAAACGAAGCTTAAGTCTTGGCTCCCTAAAATAGATTTCTATTAAAGCAAATCAGACAAAATGGAAATTCCATTCATTCCACAATGACACTGCTTACGTGGGCCTTCAATCAGCAGGTTGTTATTTTCTGCTGTTAATGTTTGATGATTTACCTTGATAAGTAG
Source organism: Crocidura indochinensis (assembly GCA_004027635.1). NCBI lineage: Eukaryota > Metazoa > Chordata > Mammalia > Eulipotyphla > Soricidae > Crocidura > Crocidura indochinensis. The sequence goes on along the minus strand of PVKC010044428.1, from coordinate 11,011 downwards.
ACATTAGTACTAACCTAACGAATTCACCTTAGGAAAATTTTGTGTACATTGCTGGGTTAATAGCACCTCACTGAGTTTTGATAAGAATGAAATAAAATATGCCTTAACATTTAAAATAATAAGCATCTAAAATGTTTTTTCAACCCTAGGATTATTAATAAAATTTGAGAATTCCGAATATGAATATATAGTATGCAAATTGCTACTTATTGGATGGACCTAAAGATCATCATGTATACATAGTGAAGTTATCGGTTTGAAAAAGGATGTGATATGTTAATTATTTTAATTATTTCTTTTATTTTCTTGATAGATTTCAAACATCTCAGGACCACCTAGATTTTATATAGCCGTACAAGACTTATTTTCAACTAGGCTTCCCCATATCAGTGATGTGAATTAGCAAAGTGAAGAGTTGAATAATCACAATATATCTTGAAAGGCAATCAAAAGAATATGTTTTTTATATTTTGCTGGAACAAGATTGTTTTTCTCAAAACATTTAGAAAGATATAAAAGAGAAAGAGAAATATGTGTTCAAGAGAGAACACAGGTCCAGAGATAAATAAGCAAGATATACATTCTAGGGTAAACGTGGATTTTAAAAGCAAGCTAAATGAGCTGCAATTTTTCATTTGTCAAGAAACAGTAGAGAAAATTTGATCAACTTAGCAGTACGTGAAAAATAGAAGGAAACCCATTTTGTATTAGTAGAATTAATGATTCCATGATATTGTGGGTTCATGGCTATCTCCTCTTGGAGATACAGGCAAATATTCCTTTGAAAAAACAACCCCATTTACATTAGTATCACACAAACTCAAAAACTCGACTTGACCAAAGAGGTGAAGACCTATACAAAAAAAACTACAAAACCTTGCTTCAAGAAATAAAAGAGGACATATGAAAAAATGGAGACACATACCCTGCTCATGGACTGGGAGGATTAACATCATTAAAATGGCAATATTCCCCAAAGCATTGTACAGATTTAGTGCAATCCCTCTAAGGATACCCACGAAATTCTTTAAATAAGTGGAAAAAAACATTCCTAAAATTCTTTGGAACAATAAACACCCACGAATAGCTATAGAAATCCTTGGGGAAAAGAATATGGGAGGCATCACTTTCCCCAGCTTTAAATTGTGTTACAAAGCTATAGTCATTAAAATAGCATGTGACTGAAATAAAGACAGACTATCAGATTAGTGGACTAGACTTTAGAGAATGTCACCCAGACATATAATCAATTAATCTTTGATAAAGGGGCAATATCTCTTTGGATATAGGAAAGGAGGTTCTCTGATTTACTGCTGGATTTAAACTTCTGATTATAATTTTCACTTTTTATTCTAGTTTCTCTTAACAAAATTTTATGAATGCCAGCATTTTTTACTGTTAAAAGGCAAAAACTTTTCTGAAAGATTGGGAAAATTTTTCTGAAATCTCTACCTCGCTTTCTGTCCTTCATGCCAATAAAAGAAGGAAGATGTAGAAAAATTGCATAGCAAAGTAATGAAAAATAATGACTAGATTTTAAGACTACTCAGGTATACCACAGCTCTCAGAAAGTCAGCAGTTCAAAGATATATTGATATTTTCTCAAGATCTTGAAAATCTTAATTTTTTGATATTTAAAAATTTTAATTACCATGGGGTTACAAAGTTATTCCCACCACCAGTGTTGATCTCCCTCTACCCCTGTTCCCAGAATGCTTCCCCTGTCTCTACCCTTAGCTCCCTGGACTGCTAGTGTAATAGCAGTATATATAGTTTGTATATAGTTGCTGTAGTTTGGGTCTCTTGATTCTATTGCCGTTAACTTTGGGTTGGGTATTTAGGGATAATCATTTTTTTTATTTTCACTTAATGTTCATGAGACAGCTTGTCCCTAGTACCATTTACATCCCTCCCAATTTATGAGGCAGAACAAGCTGTTATTCTTTATTGTTTCAGGCATACAATGTTCCATCACAAATCCCTTCACAAGGTTCCACTTCCCTCCGTTGATGTCAATGTCTCCAGTTTCCTCCTCCCTTCCCCCAATCTACACCTAGAGCACACACTTTCCCCCTCCATCATTGTCATTGTGTTCCCTTCCTGCCCAATCCCCACCCCCATCCAGTGACAATCTTCCTACTGAAGAACAGTTTTACTCTTCTTTGCTATTGCTTTTTGGGCTTTGTTATTCTCTTACAAAGTTTTATATAATGCACATCCTTTTTCAAACCAATAACTTCACTATGTATACATGATGATCTTTAGGTCCATCCAATAAGCAGCAATTTGCATACTATATATTCATATGCTGAATAGTATATGTAACATAGTTTCTTTATTCAGTCATTTGTTTGGGGGAAGTTGGGTTGTTTCCAGATTTTAGTTATTGTGAGTAGAACTGCAATGAACAAAGCACAGATGTCTTTTCTGGGTTGTGAGGAATGGAATTGCTGGGTCATATGGAAGCCCAAATGCTAACTCCTTGATTAATGACCCTATTAATATCCAAAAAGGCTGAAGCAGTCAACTTTTCCACCAACAGTAAATAAGAGTCCCCTTTCCTCCATATCCTCATGAACAGTTTGTTATTCTCCATTTTAGTTAATGCCAGACTCTCCAGTGTGAGGTGATATCTTATTGTTGTTCTGATTTGCGTTTTCCTGATGATTAGTGATATAGAGCTTTTTTTTTATGACTTTTGGCCATTTGCATTTCTTCTTTAAGGAAGTTTTGTTCATTTTCCCCATTTTTGATGGAGTTATATTTCTTGTTGTAAACTTCTTCCAGTGCTTTATATATTTTGAATATTACTTGTTATAGAGTAAGTGGTAGACAGAATACATTTTTTAATCTGTGTGCTTTCTTTGCATTTTGGCTATCATTTCTTTGAGGTATAGAAAATTCTTAATTTAAACAAAAAGTTCACTTGTTTATCATTGCTTCCACTTGCTTGATAAGTGGTGGTTTATCCTTAAAGATACTTCTAGCTTCAATATTGCATAGAGTTCTGCCAGTGCTTTCCTCTATGTACCAAATAGATTCTGATCTGATAATGGTCTTTAATCCATTTTGGGGGGGTCACACCCAGTGATGCTCAGGGGTTCCTCCTGGCTCTATGCTCAGAAATCACTTCTGGCAAGATTGGGGGACCATATGGGATGCCGGAATTTGAACCACCATCCTTCTGCATGCGGGGCAAATGCCTTACCTCTATGCTACCTCTCTGGCCCCTTTAATTCATTTTTATTTAACTTTGTGCATGGTATCATAAAGAATTCTGAATTCATATTTTCACGTGGTCAACCAGTTTTCCCAGCACCACTTGTTGAAGAGGCTTTCCTTGCTCCACTTTATATATTTAGCTACTTTATTAAAGATGATCTGACTGTATAACTCTGGGAATCTCTCCATTTTTATTTCTATGTAATTGATATGAGAGTCTGAAAGATGTTTTTATTTTCACAGGACCCTTAAAGAATGTCCCTAAAATTTTTAGATGCATGTCAGAGAGCTCAATGAGCTGAATTTATCTTTTTTGTATGAGGCCAGAGTTTTATCCTGGGCATCAGATAATTCCCTGAGCACTACTAGGAGTGCTACCAAGCATGAAAGTTGGAGTAGCCACCCATTGTGTCCATACAAGTAAAACCAGTACCAATTGGTTAAAAATGATATTGTAAGAACAGTGGACATTTTATAGAAAAGAAACAATTGCTAAATATGTTGAAATTATATATAAATATTATATATTTTCATTTAAAAGGGAAAATAAGCATAATTGAACACAAAAATGTGTTTATGTTCCAACAAACACCTCAAATCTTCTTCTCTCGAAATTAATTTCTTTACTCCTAAAGTTGATTTAGGAAAGCAATGTAAGAGAAAGGTAAAATTGATCATTCTAAAATGAAAATTTTTATTAGTAAACAATTCTTAATTGTTATTAGATTATAATAAAATGCCATAAGATTTTGGAGTTACTCAAAGCTAAGATCAAAGTTCTATGGGTGAAGTGATACATTACCCTAGGAAACATTTATATCTTTAAATATGTTTTCTTCGTTGTGAAACAGATAATGTCTTGTATGGTATTTAGTAGGGTGCTTAATAAGATATAATTCTTAAACATCCTTAGGAATTTTATTCTTATATATCTTAGAAGAATTAGCATCTTTCTTTTTTGTACACAACAAACCTAAAATAATCTCTTTTGTGGGGGAAGTAAACATATATTATTATGAGGTATTGAAGAAGGAGAGGGAGAGGATAAGAGAGAATAATGAGCTATGTGCTCAAGAGAGAGAAATGGTGTTCTCCAAAGGTGGATAGAACCCTGGTAAAAAGCCCAGCATAAAAGTAGGAAAAGTGGGGAGATGCAGGTGACATGTGTTCCTTTACTATGGACCCAAGTGCCAAGCATCTCACTTTTGAGGAAACAACTACTCTTCTTAATTTGTTTGAAATTCTCTGTTATAATCTCAACAGGAACTAAAAGGGCAAAATGGGTGCCTCTTCAGGGCTTCTTGGAATTAGGGTGCCTTAGTTACTGCAACCAACTTAAGGATTTTTTCTTAGTATTATGCTAATATAGAGAAATATAGTACCCCTTCCTTTCCTCTTTCCTTTTTATTTTAGCCACAACTAGTTTATGCTCAGGAGATCTATTAATCCCTCAGGGATTGAGCCCAGGGTTCCTGCATGCAAAGCATGTTCTTTGGCCCATTGGTAGTCCCATCATGTCTCCTTTATATTTTGTGCTTGTTTCTTTTTTGGTCTCTGTATGATGATCTATCTTTACCATATGGGATGCCAGGATTCGAACCACCGACCTTCTGCATGCAAGACAAACACCTTACCTCTATGCTATCTCTGACCCTGGTCTATCTTACCTTTAACAGAATCACCTGCTGGTTAATTTTGACAATGAGCTTGTTCTGTGCATTCTTGGGAACTTATTAATATGCCACTTTGAGTTATGGTAAGTGCCAATGATATATAGAAAGTACATGTATTTTGAATTTTAACATTAATAAATGTTTATACCATTTCTGCACAATATCATCTCTTAGCAATTAAATATAAAGAGTGCAGGGAATCAGATATGTTTTTTTTTCTGAGTTTAGGATTTTATTAATGATATTATAGCAATTCTTACCCCGTGTTTTGTAGGTTCTTCACACATAAAATGAAAGCATTTTCCTTCTTCCAGATATGAATAAGGATAATACAAATAATAATTAGAAAATAAAACTAGGTGCTTAAACTCTAATGTGAGATTTTATTTAACTGCCTATATAACTACATGTGTATACCATAAGGTCACAAAAATAATCTTAGAATGTTGCATATTTTGGAAGTTGTGTGAAAGTTGAGATCTTTAAGTTTTGTTTACTTATTTTTTGTGTTTATTTGAGCCATGCCTGGCAGTGCTCAGGATTCCAGCCTTATACTTGGGGGTATTTCCTGGAAGGGCTACAGAATGAATTCAGGCCTCATGCATGCAAAGCTCTACCTCAGTCCATTTTGCCATCTTTCTGACCCTACACTTTGCCTTTATGACTTCTATTTATTTATTATTTATTTATTTATATATTTATTTATTTAAGTATCTAGGTATTTAGGTTGTGGGGCCACACCCAGCAGCACTCAGAAACACTCTTGGCTGTGTGCTCAGAAATCACTCGTGGCAGGCTTGGAAGACAGTATAAGATGCCAAAAATCGAACCTGGGTCTGCCCGCATTGGCCAGATGCAAGGCAAAGGCCCTACTGCTATGCTATCTCTCAGGCTCTACTTTTTTGTTTTGTTTTATTTTTATTTTATTTAAGCAACTTGATTACATACATGATTTTGTTTGGGTTTCAGTCATGTGAAAAACACCACCCATCACCAGTGCAACATTCCCATCACCATAGTCCCAAATCTCCCTCCTCCCCACCTAACCCCACCTGTACTCTAGACAGGCTTTCTATTTCCCTCATACATTCTCATATTAGGATAGTTCAAAATGTAGTAATTTCTCTAACTAAACTCATTCCTGTTTGTGGTGAGCTTCATGAGGTGCTCTGGAACTTCCAGCTCTTTTCTCTTTTGTGTCTGAAAATTATTATTGCAAGAATGTCTTTCATTTTTTCTTAAAACCCATACAGAGTGAGACCATTCTGTGTCTTTCTCTCTCTCTCTGACTTATTTCACTCAGCATGATAGATTCCATGTACACCCATGTATAGGAAAATTTCATGACTTCATCTCTCCTGACAGCTGCATAATATTCCATTGTGTATATGTACCACAGTTTCTTTAGCCATTCGTCTGTTGAAGGGCATCTTGATTGTTTCCAGAGTCTTGCTATGGTAAATAGTGCTGCAATGAATATAGGTGTAAGGAAGGGATTTTTTCTTGCATTTTTATGTTCCTAGGGTATATTCCTAGGAGTGGTATAGCTGGGTCATATGGGAGCTCGATTTCCAGTTTTTGGAGGAATCTCCATATTTCTTTCCATAAAGGTTTAACTCGATGGCATTCCACCAGCAGTGGATAATAGTTTCAGGCCCTACTTTTATGACTTCTTATAACTAATTTATTTTGTCGGAAATTAAGTGTAAATGGTAGAACAAGATTTTGGCATATTCAGATTGTTGTAGTTAACATTCTTTGGAAATGAAGCTTAATAAAATAATTTCCTTAAATGTGTAAAACGCCATCTCATCAGGCATTTGTGAAACTGAGTTTCATTTTCTATCTATTTATATTCCAGTAATTCTTATTATGACATCAATTTATAGATACTGGAAAGCATGTACATAATTCCTTGTTAGGTGCAAACACACATTAAAGATATAATTCTGGGAAAGTTATTTGACTTGTATTTGTTCAAACAGGACTCTTGAAATAAATAGTCTCAAGTGTTGAGTCTGAGAACTAATTTGTGCTGTAGATAGTGGGCAATCCTCCCTTCATTTGAGAGAGGCCTCTAGAGAGCTTTGGGAAAACACGAGGAGTCTAAAATTTATTGAGCTCTGCTCTGTTATGGATTTTGGAATCTTTATTTATCTATGTCATGTTGTTTAATTATCACAATAGCCCACACATTCTGTTCCTTTAGGTAAGTGACATGTGAAGTCAAATTATAATCACAGGGTTATTTGATTAATATGGAATCAGAACAAATATAGGTTATTGTAAAATATGAATGTTTAATATTTGTGATAACTTGTTAAATATATCCATGTTCAACAGATCAGAGTTTGTGTTTTTGGGCCTGGTTAATCCCTCTGTGGGGTAGATTTTGGGTGGGTAAAACACTTGGTTTTTGATTTTCTATTTGTTATATTTTTATGGTTGACTACTCCCTACCTGAAAAATATTGGATTGGGAAAGAAGGTTTTCTTAAAGATGACTTGCTGGTAAGTTTTCACCATGAAACAATTTTTTATGATTACATACTCAAAATTTTCTTTTTAGTTTCTCAGGTCAGAGATAATTCAACTTATCAAGGTTGATTTTGATGGATCCAGGCTAGACACCAGGATTCTTGCCAAGCTGTGTGTTTTTCCTATCTTACTGGATCAAGGTTGTCTGATATAGTCTTATAATTGCTGGTCAAGGAATACAGGAAGGCAAGGAGACACGGAATGTTATTGAACTCCTAGACTTATACCCTCACATTTGCCATACTCTATTGACTCAAATCAGGGGTGTAAGAGCAGAACTTATAGAGGAAATTATATCCTTCTCAAAGCTGGAGTTAAGCTGAAAAAATGTGTATAGAAACTCCCCGAGAAAAGATGAGGATTTCTGGAGAGGAGCCCTGGAAAAAACTTAGCCTTGCATGTGCTTTACCCTCACTTGATCCTTAGCACCATATAGCCACCTGAGAGTTAATAGTCATAATCCTGCAGAATGTGCTCAGGCTCTCACATTGAATAGCAAACTCAGTCAGCCACATATCACCAGTATTGACCCTGGGGCTTTCTGAATACTACTTGAGAGGCCCCCAGGCCAAAAGAAAAGGAACCAAAAGGTAAAACAGGGAAGCATGAAGAATTGGGAACAGTGCACACTGCAGTTCATCTGATGAAATGTCTATATGTGTTGATTCCATAGCTTCATTTTCAGAGGCCTCTTAATTCTTAAAGACCTATTTCCTTTAGCTTCTTGGAGTGCTTTGTGTTTTGGGCCACACTTAGTAGTGCTCAGGGCTGACTGCTGGCTGTGTTTGGGGATCATTCCTAGCAGAGCTTGGGTACCATAGGCAATCTTGGGACTGAACCAAGGTCGGTTATATCTAAAGTAAGCACCTTAATCTCTGTTCTCTTTCTCTGACACTGGCATCTCATTTTTGCCTTCTCTTCTCTCACCAGAGGGAAAGAGCTCAAATTTTCCAAGTTGCCTTTGAGTAATAAAGTCTGCTTAATAGACCAATCTGATACATATCTTGCAATCAGGTACATTAATGACAAATAGAATTGCTGAAGAGTTAAAAAGAAATCTGAGGCTGTCTACATACTATCTTTGCAAAAGATACTGTACTAGTCATCCTAAACATTAGTGATACTTGGATATCTGTGTTTCTGCTGTAGTTGTTCTTGAAATGTAAATTTTCCATCCATTTAAAAATGTGTGTAAAATATAGAATATATTCTATATATATAGACGAATATAGCACAATTTATTTATATATTCTGTTGATGAGCATTTAAAACTTTTCAATTTGGGACTGTTACAATCAGTACTTCAAAGATTCTTTTTAAAATTTGATATAACCTTAAATTGCCTGATTTTATGTGGTTTAGATATACACTTTTATGACTCTCCTAATCACACATTACCACACCAAAATTGCCACCAACGTGTACATGTTCCTCCACTACCATCTATATAGGATCCCTTTTGCTTCCTATCCCGTATTCCACCTCCTTCTCTGGTAACCACATCTCTATAGTCTGAATCCATAGGCTTGTTTCTATTTGTTTTCTTGCTTTGCTTTTTCATATCCCAGACTTGAGTGAGATCATCCAATATGTTTTTTCACTTACCATGTCCCTCTTTAGTTTCGTCTCTTTTTGAAAAAATGCAAGATAATATTTCTTTGTTCCTTCTGGCAGGTTTATATGCATAGGGATTTAATGACTTTTTATAAAAGAGGTTCCAGATAGCTTCTTGCATCATTCTACCATGTAAGGAAACATTATAAGCTTCAGATCAGAAAGAAGGTTCTTGCTTAACCATGCTGGTACCCTAACCTTGGATTTCCAAGTATCAAAATGTGAGAAATGAATTTTTATATAAATAACTCGTGTGAGAATTTTGTTATAGTCACCTGAATGGAGACATTAATCTAAGACACTGAACTATAACCTGGGTCCCCAAAGCATTTGTCTTTGGATACTTTTGTTGTTTTGGGGTCACATATGGCAGTGCCCAGGCGTGGCTTCTGGATCTGTGCATGGGAATTCCTCCTGAGGGTGCTTAGGGGACCATATAAGATGCTAGCAATCAAATTCTGGTTAGCCATATGCAAGGCAAGTGTCCTACCCATTGTACATACCTAAGGCCCGATATTTTGGATACTTTCTGATTCTTGAAGATTCCAGAAGAGGAAGAAGTCAGGAATGTTAATGTGTAAATGGTTGCTGTTGCTTAAGGAAGACTTTTTAAAATGGTAAGATATCATTAGATCTGGAGTTAAAAATTATTTATTCCCCAAAGATGGTACATATTTTTAAGAAACCTGAGCAACAAGTAGAGGACATTAGAATTTAGACTGGAAGTGGTTAATATTACTACGGGAAAATATTTCTTTCAAAACAAAGTCAAATGAAATGTGAAGGAAATCTGGATATGAAACTTGGATTTCTTCTTATAAAGACTCTTTAGCGGGGCCCGGGAGATAGCATGGAGGTAAGGCGTTTGCCTTTCATGCAAAAGGTCATCGGTTCGAATCCCGGTGCCCCATATGGTCCCCCGTGCCTGCCAGGAGCAATTTCTGAGCATAGAGCCAGGAGTAACCCCTGAGCACCGCTGGGTGTGACCCAAAAACCAAAAATAAAAGACTCTTTAGCAGCAAAAAGAAGCAGCAGCTGGGTTTGCACTGGAAGCAGTTGCTGTGAAGGCTAGACCATGCTCATAGAAAGTGTTTTTCCATGTTTCTCTCATATAATAGTTTGCAGAAGCTAGATGCACTCCCACAGGATGATGAGTTCGATTCCTTTGAATTCTCCTGTACGTCCTAATTGTGCCTTTCACAGATAGGTGGGTATGGACTCAATGTGGGCTGAACCCAATTAAAGGATATTAGAAAAGTTGTGATGATGGTTTATTGGGAAGGAGGAAGGAGAAATCTGTTCAAAGGTGTCTCTATTACAAGGAGAATGCTAGTGCTGTTAAGCAGGGTTTCAAGGTTAGTGAATTCGAAGTACAACCTAAGACTTTTGGATAGCCAACCAGTTAAGATCCTAATGACTTTACTTATAGACATGGCCTGAGACCATGCCCATTCAATTCATGTGGCAATGTTCAGACTGAAATCCATCATAAGGATCAGGATAGAGAATGAGAATGTCATTGTAATTTGGAGCCAGAATTCTGGAGTGTTCAAAATTATTTTTTAAAAAATTGGGTAATATAAACTGGGTAATATAAACATTGGTTCTTTGACATATTAAGAAGCATATTTGGCCAGAGAGATAGCATAGCTGTAGGGCATTTGCCTTCCATGCAGCCAATTCAGTTGGATGGACAGTGGTTCAAATTCCAGCATTTCATATAGTCTCCCGTGCCTGCCAGGAGAGATTTCTGGAGCACAGGCCAGGAGTACCCCTGAGTGCAGAGCAGAGTGTGACCCAAAAACAAAACAAACAAAAATAAAAACAAAAAAGAACAAAGAAAAACCATATTTTACTCAAGTAAATTTAAAGATCTAATTGGCTTTATTAAACCATTCCTAGACCAGACAGCATCCCAATATTATATATAAGAAAGTTCCATAGAATTGTGCAAGACACTTCTTT
>PVKC010044427.1:0-11599 GCA_004027635.1 Crocidura indochinensis | reverse complement strand
TGTTATGTTATGTTATGTTATGTTATGTTATGTTATGTTATGTTATGTTATGTTATGTTATTATAAAAAATAATGGGTGCCGGAGAGATAGCATGGAGGTAGAGCATTTGCCTTTCATGCAGAAGGTCATTGGTTTGAATCCCGGCATCCCATATGGTCCCCCGAGCATGCCAGGAGAAATTTCTGAACGTGGAGCCAGGAGTAACCCCCGAGCACTGCTGGGTGTGACCCAAAAACCAAAAAAAAAAAAAAAAAATGAGGATATTATGGTGGTACTATAAACTGAAGAACAAATAGTGGTGGTTTTGAATATTAAGCCTGTCTTAAATTATTATTTAATAAAAATATATATGTTAAAATTTAAATATTATATCATTCTATAAAGCTTAAAAGAGAAGTATGCAAAATTACAGGAGTAGAGAAAAGAGATAGAGACAATCTCATAAATATATTGATTTCTTGGAAAGACCTGATACAGATGCTTCCGAACATTAAGTATCAAAGAAGGAAGGCAATGGGATACTGGAGAAATCAAAATAATGATAGAGTAGAAAAACTTCTTGTGCTCTGGACTACCAGAGTGATTCATCCCTTCCATAAAGCATGTACGACCATCTTTAGCAGTGGTGCTAATAAATGGTGAGGAAGAACAGCTCCTTGTGGAAACCCATGTGCCCTCTCTGCTGGTTTTCATCATTACCACTTAACTTGAAATCCCTGGAGGGAATTAAGTTTTGGGAATAGCTAAAATTATTCCTGTTTAACTAGGCCAGAATTACTTCTTATAAGAAGAGGAGGATGAGAGTGAGTGGAGGAGAAGGTGGAGGAGGAAGAAAAGGAGAAAAAGGAAGAAAAAAGAAGAGGAGAAAGAAGAGGAGAAAAAGGAGAGACATCTTTGGCTGTAATAGGATGCACATAAACAAGCTTCCCACTTTTCTAAGTGGCTCCAACCAGCATCTCTTGGATTTTGACCTCTTAGAAAGCAGTCAAGACTGAGGCGGTTTGTTGTGTTTTTTCTGATGTGGGATTTTTGGTTACATTAAAGCTCCAAATTATAAATCTGCATTATTGAATAAATTAAGTTGCCTGTTAAGTAAACTGGTTTCCTCTATTACTTTCAGGAATCCTTAAAGAACCTTGATCCAATTTTAGAAGATTTTTTAAAGTAATTTTAATAGTACTTCTTTTCCTTTTTTGTTTTGTTTAAGTACATAACACATTCTTGACTAAATGTAACTGACTACTTTGAAAGATATATCAATTATGATAAATGTGTGATGATTTGCCAAATGTGCAATATATATAATATATATATATATAATATATTAGCTTTAAGTTCACTAGTATCTATTTTTTTAAAAAAATGATTCCATCCTAGCAAATGCTAGTGATATACTATATATCCATAAAATGAATACAATAGTTATACTAAATACATGGCTAAAATAAAAAATAAAGTTCATACTAAATGTTGATGAGTAAAAGGAATAGCTTGAATACAATATTCTTTAAAGAGTTGTGTTGAAAGAGCTACAATTTAGATAATGAAGGTGCATTTATAATCATAATAAAGGTCAAAGTGGCAATAGCCTAACAACTTGTTAGATAAAAGAAAATTTATATTGGATATACAAAGACTATAATTATCAAGGACCAGGAAATAAATGCATACGGAGTCATGCTAGATCTATAATGCATGCTTGATTATAAAAATGACTCCCACATTGCTCTTGTGTTAGAACTATTACTTTCCTCCTGCTTCACTTTCTACCCTCTTAATAATGTATAGAAATTATCAGAGTGTAAAAAAGAGAATCATGGAAGGAGTTCAAAGGACTGGATTGCATGTACAAGAACCTGCATTACTTCACCTAAACAAGTGGGATCCTGAGCACCACAAGGTGTGGCCTTGGTAATGCTCAACATTCACATTAACCAAGCACCAGGTCATCATTCTAAATAGTTGTATTCACTCCTGAACTGAGTAGCACTCAGGTCTCTGAGCACTACTAAGAAGTGCCCCTCTTCACCAGTAAAAAAATAAAAGGAGGAGGGAGTTGTAATGTCCTTGTAGAGCAGACATTTCTGATTGACTTTCATTAAATAGCTACTAACATAAGAAAAGAGACCTCAGAATTCTATTGAGAGGATCTTTCTGTTTAGAGATCATGTGAGCTGCTCTATTTTATATTCCTATGTCTACACAAGAGATAGCATCCTGTAATATAGATGCTTTTGAAATGTTTAAAAAATGAGTTTCTTTTGGTGGCATCTACATGTGCTTGTGTTAGACAGAATTATGTTTCCTAAACTCGTGTTCATTTAATTTTATCTGGGTTCTTTGAAAAAGAACATGAGATTAAACATGTAGAAGATTAATGGAAGAACTTTTCATTCAATGAGAGTGAGTAGAGGAAGTAGTAGAGACTGGAAATTTTTTTGAACCATAGTGTGGATGAAACATGTGAACCATAAGAGGAAAAGAAACGGTACAACTGGAGTCCCTGGATAACATCAGACCAATACAGATTTCAACATTAGGTAGAATCAGGGTGGTTCATGCCAGCTATTCTGTTCTGCTCAGTTCTAAACTGAATTCAGTATGGGAAACTAAAGCCTCAGCATCTACAATGACAAAGGTCTAAAAGGTAGCCACTGGGTCTGTCACTCATCTTTGCTCTCTATTTTAGAATCCTTTCAGTGAATAGAAGAGTGGTGCTCCTAATGGCTAACACATGTTCTTTCTTAAAGAGATCTAACTAATGAAATAAGAAATAACAAATAGTAGCTAGCATTTTGATTATGCCAGGCATATATTTATACATATATGTATATTGAATACCCATAAATTAGTAATGGCAAAGTTAGGATTAGGAATGATCACATTTGTATTCGCTTTATGTGTGTCAGCCCCTGAGTTAGGTACTGTATCTCTTGTGAGGATCAGGAACCATTGGTAAAACTGACAGTCCTAGCATTATCTTCCTACTTTATCTAGCACATGACTCTCAAGCATGCTAGTTCTCTACTTTTAAAAAAAATCATATTTCTTGGGACTCTATTGCATCTTTTTCAATTTCTTTGCAATTTATAATTTTCTCTTATTTTAATTTTTCAGAGTTATTTTCAGGCAAACTTTTAATTCCTTTGAAGATAGGAATCTGTATGATTTATTTACTAGTTTAACATTTATTGCCATTATTTATAATTGCTAATAGTTATTTAACATTTACATTATTTATCATAATATTTAAGGTTTACATAGGACCCTATTCCAAATCACAAGTATGCATAAGTTTGACTAGTGATGTTGACTTTCATAGTTAAATCTTAGTTACTCAAGGAATTTGATTCTTATCATCTTGTAAATAAAATACCTTAACATTTTACATTCTATAAATATTTATATTTATAAGTGTTAAATATTTTTGGCAAGTTGGCAAAATTGGCAAATTTTAATAGGCATTTTAAATAGTAATATCATAAGTTTGTTTTAGAATATTAATAGTGAGTACTTCTATTTTTATCTTATTCCCCCTATCCCATGAGACCATATAAGGCTGCAGAGAACCCTAAATAAGATGACCTTGAGCATGATGTGACCACAAATCTCAGAATTTTTGGAATGAGATCAATTTCAGTATTCTCCTTAATATCTTATTCTGTGCAGATAACTTCACAAATCATAAACAAAGCATGCTTTGGCAGATTGATTTTCATTTTTGATTCAGAAAATATGGTCACCAGATCTACAAAACTTCTGGAAGCTTTTCTTAAGAATTGTTTAGGGGAACTTTGGGTTTGTGGCATACATTTTGCCTGAAAATAAATCTAAATGTCACCATATCTATCTCCAAATGTCAACAGCCTATTCTCTTAAATCTCTCAGGATCTCTTTGCCTCCTACTTCACCTTTGCTCACTTCACCCTACTCACCCTCTTGACCTGTCACGCTGCCATCCTTTACCTTGCATCATGACATTAGTTTTTTCTACCTCTCTTCTGTGGCACTAGTTATCTAAAGTATTATTTGATCCCTGTATATTGTGACCTTTTGAGTTTTGTGCTGAAATTTTTAAGTCTGTCTTGAATCACATTCTTCCAGAAGCCAACCTCAGGACAGGAAATTTTCTTTGAGAGATTATCCCAAGCAGTACTATATGGAGGGTGAGTTTAGAAGAGATAAACAGAGAAAAATAACAACCTATAGAAAGAGAAAGTGAGTGATCTGACTACTCATGTGGGTCACTGGGGTTCTTCCCACTAAAGTCCTTAGTAAGGAAGATATAGAACATGTTTCTTGGTTTCCCAGTGAGGGTTAAAGAACTGTACTGTTTCATACCTAAGATAATTTAAGAATTGTTTCCTGGGGTTTTCCAAACCCAAAATGTCGATCTGAACCCCTTCTTCTGTGCAATCAGTGAATGCTCCTGTGACTCGGGAATGATTCTACAGCTTTGAGCAAAGAGCCATTGGAGTTTACAGCAAGAAACCTAAGGTATGTGACCAGGTCACCAAAAAAATTCATTGCAAATATTTGAGTTATCAAAGGCTTGATGTCATAGACTAATTTTGATTAGACTATTTTGTGATTAGACTAATTTTCTGCCTAAAAATAAGTGCTGTAAGTTTTCTAGTTCCATCCATCTAATTTAGTATCCCCTTCCACCATAGTTGCTCCTCACAGTTCCTTCTCTCTGTTTTGGGAAAAATTCTATCCGCAGCTCATTAGAAGACCCTTATACTTTAGTAGTAAGGAAGTGCTTAGGAAGCTGCTACCAAGCAGAGAGGATTTTCATTGTTCCTGAATTATAGTTGTTTTAGAGTAAAGGCAATCTGGGACCTCACAACTGTGCTTCACATGCTGAACAACAGCTTCTCAACATTTATTGCATGTGACAAAGTACTAGGTGCAGTTCTAACCCAAGGGACTTCAAATCTAAATAAACTTTTAACCATCTTTGATGTATGGTATTTGCCTTTCCTTTCATTTGGTAGTTCTTGGCAGTAGGTGCTGACATTTTTATTATTCACACATATGTTTCCAGGATACCATCTCACCATAACACTTCAAATTTATGCAGAAACTTTCTTCCAAGGAGACCCAAACTCTTCTAAATAAACCATCTCTATCATCACATAATTTCAAATTCAAGGAAATTTTCATGTGAAAGAAATTGGGTGAAGAAATATCTTCCTTCATGTCATACCTAGAAAATCTTAGTGAAAGGGTGACACCACAGAGCATGGTTTTAATAAACACTTATTACTGCCTATGAGCAAAATGCCTCTGTCTTCTCATCAGTAAAATAGATGAAGAAGTAATAAATAAACTGTAAATAAATGTTTATAAAACAAATAGCAATAAGCAGTTTCAGGTATGTTGATACTATAAAAAAAGGACAAACACAAAATATCTAAGCCAAAGGCAACAACAATGGAATCAAAAGAATCAAACTTAACAATCTAAACTTAAAATGGTCCTGTTATCTTGGCAGGCTGGAAGGCATGAGTTTGTATGGGATGCACTTGGGAAATATTGGTGGACAAAGGTGGACACTAGTGGTAGAAGGTGCCCTGATTCATTGTATATCTGAAACCCATCTATGAAGGACTTTGTAAATCACAATGGTTTTAATAAAATAAAAATTTTAAAACTGATATTGCCTGTTTGCATGTTGTAACACCACTACACTGTTAACATTGATCATAATGGTACTGCTCAAGAGATACAAGATCTTTAACATGCATTGTCTTCATAACTTGCCAGCCACCTCATATCTGGGTCAAGTAAAAATATAGAAATCTAAACCAAGTGCTTACCATATTGTAAACCACAACCTTTCCCTGAATTTTAATTGTCTCACTGAGAAAATTATCTCCATTTATTGATCATCTTTCTCAGGATGCTGTTGTGAGTTTCTGATTGTCAGTCTTTATTTTCCCCTCTCCCATATGATTTGGTGGATAGAGTATTTACTGATTCTATCAATGGTGTTATTTCCCATGCAACCAGTGTTGACCAATGGGACACTATCAACAATTAGTCATTAAGGTTGTACTTATTGTTTGGCATTAGCTCCTGAAGCTCCAGAATTTACTAACATAGAGAGAAGGGCCAGTTGTTATCACCATGTGGAGCCCATTAGACTTAATTCTAGTTACAGCAGCAGTTCAAATTTATTAAGCTCTCACTATGAGCCAAGCAGTACTTCAAAGATTTTTCATAATCAGCTCTCAACAACCCACAACAGTTAACTCTCAATAATTCCATTGTTCATATATCATAACAAAGGTACATTGAGCACCAATTTGGTCAAACTTCCAAAGCTGATGAACTTGCAGTTTGAAATCTTGCAGACTAATCCCAGAGCCCACATGACACTATTTTGAATGATGCACAGGCATGGAACTTGAGAAATCAAGGCCAGAAAAGTCTCTAGAACACAAACCGCTTATTATTGTGGCAACTGTACTTCTAAACCTCTAAATGTCTTTTTTCTCAATAATATAATGAACTGATACCACCATTCATTGCTAGAGCAAATAGGAAGATCTGAGTTACAGTCTAAAAAAGGGCTAACACTGAGCAATAGTCTCTGTTAATTACCATCTCTCAATTTTATTTATTTATTTATTTATTTATTTTTGGGTTTTGGGCCACACCGGTGATGCTCAGGGGTTACTCTTGGCTACGGGCTCAGAAATCTCTCCTGGCTCAGGGGACCATATGTGACCCTGGAGAATTGAAACCTGGTATGTTCTGGATCAGACACATGCAAAGCAAATGCCCTACCTCTGTGCTATCTCCGGCCTCAACATCTCTTATTTTGAACAGAGAGGTTTAAAGGAGATTATGAGAAGGAATCACTGAGGAGTCTTGAGAGGATTTTGGAGAGTAAAAGGGCAGGATAGGTGCTGAATCCCCACCTATGTTCCCATCTTTCTGCTTAGTCTCAGAGAAGCTCCGACAAACATAGAGCAATCCTGTCAGGTTGTAAAAGATGGTTCCACCACTCATGGGAAGTTGAAAACCCCCAGTGTTGAATTTGGTTTATGATTTTAGATCAGAATTCAATGGTTTGGAGCGCTGACGTCATTTCTCTCGCTTACCCATGAGTTTCTAAACGGCAAGGATGTGGGGTTGGGGGAGTGAGTTGAAGAGAACTAAAGGTATATCAGCATGGCTGCCCGTGGAAAAATGGGAGGCCTCATCTCTGAGTCCAGCTACTGACTGATGACCGGCAGGCCTGTTTGACTTTCCCACTCCTTTAGTGCCAGCTTCCAGATGGGAATGGCTCTACTTTCTCAATAAAATCTAGCACCTTATGTTGGCTGGAAAGAAAATATCCTTCTGACTATTAGTTAGCACACCGTTATTGTGAAGAATAAACTCATTCTGCACTTGGGGCATTTAGCAGCTTTAAACGTGGATTTGTATGTCTCTACTCTGACTGAACCCCATTCTCTCTGAATGACCTATGTCTGAAAGTCTTCTGGATGATTTAGAGGGCAAAAGAGCCTCTTACAAAGCACAAAAGGAATATGCAATGCTATGTTCAGATTTTGAGTGGCTTGTAAATTAGACCATAACTTCAGGGCCAACCTTAAAATATTGTACCTCACCTCAGTACCCTACCTGAGGGTGATGTAGTAACGCAGACTAGAGTCTATAAATTATTGTTAGCTCTTTGATTTTTAATATGAGTTTCTAAAATGATGAAGTGGAAGCTCAAAAATCTAGAAACAGAGACTTGGCTCACTTGCCAGCATTCTAACCCTTCAGCCTCAGTTCATCAAGAAGCCTATAAAAAACCTTCATGAACAAGCTCCAACTGCTTCCTTCTCTCCCTTAATGAATGCAGAAACGTCCAGGGCAAACTATGATTTACAGGAAAGGAATTTCACTAACCATCATTTCATCTTTTCTGTAATAAGGTCTCATGGCTGACAAGTTTATAACACACTCTTGGTGTACCAGCAAAGCAGACCACTTCTGAGGGAGTTGCCTCCAGATTGTCCAGTCCGTCCACAGGACTCTTATTTGCAAAAGCAATCAGTTGAAGGAAAGAAGTTATGTATAACATTATACAGCTCCTGGTTCTTAATACACCATTTTTTAGAACCAATGAAGCAAATTTTATTGAGTGGGGTTTGATGATCCACATATTTTTTAACGGAAGAGATTTTTATTTTTATAAAAAAAAAGGGGGGGTGGGTGGGAGAAGAAAAAGAACACAAACTAACTTCAGATGGTAAGTTTGACCTTTATAGGTCTGAAAAGAAAAAAAAAGAAGGCTTAAATTTTTTCCATCTAAAGTTTAATAAAAACATGTTTCCATTATTTTGTAACTATTTTAAATAGACCCTCAATGCTTATTTCTCAATTTTTGAAAGAAATCATCCATAAGATTATAAATGAAGTTATCATTACTATAAATAAAGTGTTAAACATCCTGAACTTTATATTATGATGAAAATTGCAGCATGTTTTGAAATTGCAGTGTGAAATCATTCTTGTAACAACCAGAATCCACACTTCAAGGGCCAACAAATCCCTTGTTCTCTAACCTGAAATTCTACACACACATACACACACTCTCTCTCTCTCACTCTCTCTCTCTGGTTTTCATTTTTAGCCCTGAAAAAATCAATACTGAGAATGAACATCATTACCACTAAAGCAGTGGAAAAGAGAAATTATATAAAATCTATGTTGATGTTCCATGCAAGATTGTATGGGCACCTAATAAGTGAACAATAATAAGTCTTTGATGAATTAAATAAGTTCAGTATTTCTGTATTTTTCTCTAGAAAGTTTTCCCTTTCTCCCTAGTACTCTTTCCACTCAAAGTTCTCCCTTGGCTTATTCTCCAATCTGCGTTTCTCCACTTATCGGTACCTGGAACACTCCCCACATCCCCCTTGTGGTCTCTGTTGAACCTGCCCTCTATCATAAAAGCAACAAGTAAGGAACCAGGCAGTCCATCAATTGTGGAAGAGGAAGGCACTATAAACCTTCTGTTTATATTTGTTTTCTCTACATAAATAAGAAACTGAGATTTAGTGGTGGAATGTCTTGGGCAATTTGCTGGTACTAAAGGTGCTATAATTTTGCTCATAAAAAGAAAGAATAAACATTAGCACTATTGTAAGCAAGTTTCCTAAATTTAAAACTTTTAAATTAGGGTCCTGAGCGGTGGCAGAAGCGGTAAGGCATCTTCCTTACCCGCACTAGCCTAGGACTGACCGCAGTTCAATACCTCGGCATCCCATATAATCTCCAAAGCCAGGAGCTATTTCTGAGTGCATATCCAGGAGTAACTCATGAGCATCAGCAAGTGTAGCCTAAAAAAGAAAAGAAAACAAAACAAAACATTTTTAATTAGAAAGGATTTATTCACATTTTAGATGCAGATGGAAGTTTCACTCAAGTGGTCCACATGACTGATGGTCATAAGCCACCTATACACTAGATTTTTTTCAAGGGCAAAGGGGAAAAGACATACCCTTACTTATGGATTAGTTGTTTTTTTTAACTCTTATAACATTGAAGTTCACATATGTCCACTGTAGTGAATTGACAGATTATAAGTACAAATATAAATGTAGCATTAAAAATACATAATTTGAAAAATTGTTTATGACTTTAAATACCAATTCCTATGAAGTAAATCTAGAACCAAATTAATACCAACAAAGAACAAAAATCAGGCAAGGCTGATATGTTCCTCTTCTTCCTAATACACATCCTCTGGACAAAAAAGAAAAAAAATCAAGTCTGTAGTAATAGAACAGCAAGTAGGGCATTTGGCTTGCATGCAGCCAATTCAGTTTCAATCCCTGACATCCCATATGGTCCCCTCTAATGAGACATTCTTTGGGCGTTGGATTGAGGTTTGATTATCCCACAGTTCCTGGAAGGGAAAGGGATATCCCATACCCCCTAACCAGGGAGGACAGGAGAAGCTGGTTTAGTAACTATTCCCTGCAATAAGTAATCAACATAGATATGAAGGTTACAGCAGGAAAGAAAATTCACACTACAAGCTGTTCACCCACAAGCCAGTAGCTCCACCACACAGAACCACAAGTCTAGGTGACAGCTCATAGCTAAGCTCTCCTGCCTTCCATTTACTGAGATTCAATCAAAGACCTTCTCCATGGGGAGAAGGGGGAAAGCCTGATGAAATGTAATGGGAAAACAAGAGAAACCGAAAATAATTAAAATACAAATGAGAAATATTTGATACAAATGGGAACAATTTCAAAGGTCACAATTTACCTCATAATCCTCCAACACCACCAGAAGTAAATCCTGAGTGCAGAACCAGGAGTAACCCCTGAGTACCGCTGCTGGTTGTAAGCCCTGAAAAAAAGAAAAAGTTAAGTAAATAAAAATCATGATAAGCCAAGCCACATACAAATCATGTTTTAGTACTTGGAGAAGAGGAGAGTTGGATCAGTACATATTCTACTCAGGATCTACTCCTAGCTCTGTGTTCAAAGATCACTTCTCATTGTGCCTAGGGTACCAGAGACTGAAACATAAAAGGCAAGAAATCTTTTTAATTTTTCCATAATTTTCTCTTTAAGCCAGTTGCTATTTAGCAATATTTTGTTTAGCTTCCACATGTTAGAATTTTTCTCCATCTTCTTTCTGTGATTAATTTCTACTTTCACTGGGTAATGGTCTGAGATGTTTTTTAAGTCTATATCTATATAATGTATAATATTATATATTAAAATATATAAAATATATTTTTATTCTACACACGATGTCTATAATCTATTTTTATTCTACACACTATGTCTATGATCTATGCCCTAATATCTATGTCCTGGTATGTGATCTATTCTGGAGAATGTTTTATGTCCATTAGAGAAGAGCGAATAGTCTTGCTTTGGGGGATGAAGAGTCCTATATATGTCCAACAATACCAGCTCTTTTTTTATTTCATTGAGACCAATTTGAATTACAAGTGCTTTCCAGTTGTATTTCAGGTACATAGTGACAGTGAAATAAGGCCATTTTCAGCACCAGTGTTGACCTCCCTCTACCATAGTTCCAAGATGCATCCCTACCTCCACCATTAGACCCCTGGACTGCTAGTGTAACAGGTCCCTTTTGTACATAGCTTTTTATAGTTTGGGTCTCTTGATTCTGTTGTTGTTTACTTTGGCTTGGGTATTTAGTTATGATAATTTTTTTATTTCCATTCAATGCACCCAAGATGGCTTAGGCCCTGGGTTCAATCTACTTTTTTTTTCTCAATTTGTAGGAAAACATAGAAAAAGGCAGAGCCCCAATCTAGAAGCTTTAAATAAATCAAAAAGAAAATAAATAAATAAATATGAAATTAAATATGACCAAAAAAAGTTAAATAAAAAATGGGGGCAGGCGTGGCAAGGTTTTAGTTTTGTTTTGTTTTGTTTTTGTTTTGTCTTGATTTTTATAGGCTCAGTAAATGTTGGGATAATTGGAAAGGAAATTCCTTGACCTAAGAGATACAGGGTATCTTGAAGCATACTCTCATGAGAATAACTACAGGCTCTGGACATATTAGTTGTCAAACCCCAAGTCTTTATTTATTTATTT
>PVKC010044426.1:0-11597 GCA_004027635.1 Crocidura indochinensis | reverse complement strand
CATGAAATAGCAAAAACGGGAATACTCCCAAATAGCTTCTATGAAGCCAACATCACCTTGATACCAAAACCAGACAGAGATGCTGCCAAAAAAGAAACTTACAGACCAATATCCCTGATGAATGCCGATGCAAAGATCTTCAACAAAATCCTGGCAAATAGGATCCAATGCATCATCAAGAAGATCATACACTATGATCAAGTAGGTTTCATTCCAGGAATGCAAGGATGGCTTAACATCCGTAAATCTATCAACATCATACACAACATCAACAAGAAGAAAAATAAAAATCACATGATCATATCAATAGATGCAGAGAAAGCATTTGATAAGTTTCAACACCCATTCTTGATCAAAACTCTCAGCAAGATGGGAATGAAGGGAACCTTTCTCAATCTAGTTAAGGCCATCTACCACAAGCCAGTGGCAAATATTATCCTCAATGGAGAAAAACTAAAAGCCTTTCCTCTAAATTCTGGCACAAGACAAGGCTGTCCTCTCTCAACACTCCTATTCAACATAGCACTGGAAGTACTCACTATAGTGATTAGGCAAGAAAAAGATATCAAGGGAATCCAGGTAGGAAAGGAAGAAGTCAAGCTCTCGCTGTTTGCAGA
Source organism: Crocidura indochinensis (assembly GCA_004027635.1). Taxonomy (NCBI): domain Eukaryota; kingdom Metazoa; phylum Chordata; class Mammalia; order Eulipotyphla; family Soricidae; genus Crocidura; species Crocidura indochinensis. The sequence goes on along the minus strand of PVKC010044426.1, from coordinate 10,980 downwards.
TGACATGTTACTCTACTTAGAAAACCCTAAAGACTCTCACAAACAGCTCCTAGAAACAATAGACTCACATAGCAAGGTGGCAGGCTACAAAATTAACACACAAAAATCAATGGCCTTTCTATACACCAATAGTAAGAAGGAAGAAATGGACATTAAGAAAACAACCCCATTCACAATAGTGTCACACAAACTCAAATATCTTGGAATCAACTTGACTAAAAATGTGAAGGACCTATACAAAAAAACTAACTCTGCTCCAAGAAATAAGAGAGGACACGTGGAAATGGAAGCACATATCCTGCTCATGGATTGACAGGATTAACATCATTAAAGTGGCATTACTCCCCAAAGCATTGTACAGATTTGATGCAATCCCTCTAAAGATACCCCGGACATTATTCAAAGAAGTGGATCAGGCACTTTTGAAATTCAACTATACCACTCCTAGGAATATACCCTAGGAATACAAAAATACAATAAAAAAATCCCCTCCTTACGCTTATATTCATTGCAGCACTATTTACCAGAGCAAGACTCTGGAAACAACCACGATGCCCTTCAACAGATGAGTGACTAAAGAAACTGTGGTACATGTTGAGGTAAAGAACATCACCCATCCCCTCCCCCCTTTTATCTGCATAACATTCCATTAAATGTTATGCAGCTGTCAGGAGAGATGAAGTCATGAATTTTCCCTATACATGGATGTGCATGGAATCTATTATGCTGAGTGAAATAAGTCAGAGAGAGAGAGAGAGAGAGAGAGAGAGAGAGAGAGAGAGAGAGAGAGAGAGAAAGACACAGAATGGTCTCACTCATCTATGGGTTTTAAGAAAAATGAAAGACTTTCTTTCAATAATAATTTTCAGACACAAAAGAGAGAAGGGCTGGAGGTTACAGCTTACCTTATGAATCTCACTATAAACAGGGATGAGTTTATTTAGAGAAATAACTTCATTTTGAACTATCCTAATAATGAGAATGTATGAGGGAAATAGAAAGCCTGTCTAGAGTACAGGCGTTGGGTGGGGACAAGGGAGATTTGGGACATTGCTGATGGGTGTAGAGTATTTTATATTTACTTTATGTATTGTATTTATTTTGTATTAATAAATAAAGAAGCTTTGAATGGGAGGCCAAAGGAGACAGTTGGAGAGTGACAGTTGGAGAGTGACAGTTGGAGAGAAAGGATAAAAGGGGGGAGGGGACCTCTTCACCCCACAGATGGGAATGTTACACTGGTGATGGGTGGCGTTCTTTTTTTTTTTGTCCCCAATTTCCAATACAGAACAGGCAAGGGTCTGGGTTGAGGTGTATAGAGTGTGTTTACTGTACCTCCTCTTTCTATACAGTCCGTGTGAAGAACACAGCCTGTGGTAAGAATTGGGAGGCCTTATTTTTTTCTTTTCTTTCTTTTTTTTTTTTAATTTAAACGTTTTGATTACATATGTCTTTGTGATTAGGTTTTGGTTGGGTGGCGTTCTTTACATTGCTGAAACCCAAACACAATCATGTATGTAATCAAGATGCTTAAATAAAATATATAAAAAAGAAATCAATAAGTAATAAAAAGAAAATATATGAAGATAATTTTTTTCATTTAAAACTGCAGTAGATAATTCTTTTTGGGGGGCTGGGCCACACTTGGTGGTGCTCAGGGATTATTCCTGGCTATGCACTCAAAAATTGCTCCTATCTTGGGATACCATCTGGGACTCCAGGGGATCAAACCATGGCCCTTTCTAGGTTAGCACATGCAAGGCAGACATCCTATTGCTTGCACCATCGCTCCTGCCCTGAAACATATAATTCTTGCTTAGATTCATTTTTCTAGTGACTAGTATAGAAATGCTTTATACACAATGTATTGAAGTACTAATGCTGCTTTTTGATGAATTGCTTTGTGTATATAGATATAATACTTACCTTACTCCTATTGTCCTTGACATGATGATATTTTAAAACATTTTTTGCCTTGGTATTTGCTTTGCAAGGTAATTACAGATGTTCAACCTCAAAAGCTTATCATCAATGAAATTTGGAAAACTGTGGGTTTGACCATTGGAAACGTTTTTAGTCATGGTGCTTTCATGAATCTTTTTAATAAAAATATTCATCAAGCAGTTTCTCTAGGCACCAGCCTCGACTCAATTTGTGAGAATAGCTAAATAGCAAATCTGTAATCTAGTTAGAATCAAAATATCTCTATTTTAAATAGTCTCCCTCCCCCCAGTAAGGAACATATATTAAATGCAAAAAGCACTGTAAGGTGTTTATAATTTAGTTAAATCATTATTCCTTTTGATAAAAATTCCAACTCTCACACAACCCCAGTGCTCTCCTCATTCTTTCACACATTTCACGCATGGGTTATATGAACACAGGAGAGAAAACTAACTCCAAAAGTGCAGAGATGAAGGAGAGGGTGAACAAGTGAAGTGGAACCCTTATTAACTAGCCAGAAAGTTGCCAGCACATGTGAGTTAATCTTCTTTCCACAGTGGTAGCCTTTGGTTTTCTATTTTTGTATTCCTATATCCTTGTGCATACAATGTAAGCTTTGTTTGGCTGTGTCTGGCCAATGTTTTGCATCTCTCTAAGACAGGCAGTAATTGTAGCTGGTACATAATGTACCTGGGGTGAAGAGTTGCTGGAGTCTCCTTTGGGACAGGATGCTAGTTGGCAAGGCCCTCAAATTTCCTCCATTCTGGTCTTTCCAATCTTTCTTGTTTATTTGTTTCCTCTGATCTGACATGCTTATATGAGAGCAGTTCTAGAATATATATATGTATATATATAAATATATATCTGTTGTACACTGGTAAATATTGGCTATGACTTTACTTAACTCCTAATGCAGTAATGAGATAAATGCACAATCTCCCAGGAATATGAACTCGGTCTGAAGCAGTGAGGGACTTTTCTATTTAACTCTACCCTCTGTGAGTCAGTGAAACAGACTGAATTATAAACCAGCAACCAGCGCTTCACTTTAATGAAACTCAATCTGGAGAAGTGTCACTACATGTTGGCAGTTTATAAAATATGATGACCTGCCCTAATCCATTGGAGCCAACTTGTCTTTAATAATAGCAACATTCTTTGTACGTTAAATTGCTATTCATGTTTTTAAAAGCTTGTCAGAATATACTTATGTAGTGGCACACATATGATTATAGGTATTTTCACTGTGTCCAATACAGTGAAAAACAAAACAAAAAAATAACCCTTTTGGACATCTGTAAAATAACCAACATCTAAGTGTTAAAGGCATCAAGTGGAATTTGGGTTAAAAATCTTAAGTAAGGAGCTAGAAAGATGGTAATGGGGTTCAGGTGTTTGCCTTGCACAAGGCGTACCTTCTTGGTTCAATACCCAGAAACATCTTTGGTTCTCCCAAACACAGGCAGGCATGAACACTAAACACAGAACCAGAAGTTATCCCTGAGTAAAGCCAGATGTGACTCTCCCAAATCTATTTAGAAATAATAAGAAAACTCTGGAGTAATTTCCAGTAGCCCCAAAACTAAGTTATTGGATGATGATAAATGTCGTTGCTATACTCAACCCTCAAGTGAATCATTCATCAAATACTTACTAAGCATCTATTTAGTTCCAGGCTAGGATAAGATAGAACGCTGACTGGGGTCTCACATACCCACTTGTCTTTTGCATCTTTTTCTCTGGTCAGCAACAGATACATAGTGTTCCTTTATTTTCCCGTGGTTTTAGGAGGCTTCTTACCTCCCCCCAAAACCAACCTTCTTGGGGACCTGTTTTGTTAAGGATGTCCCTTAAAGTGTATTTCTTCCACAGCATAAGTCAGAGCAGCTACATTGATGGTTTAGTTATAAAGGATTGTTTTTACAGCCAGGTACTAAGTTAATGCCCTCCTCCCCTTTTTTTGTACCAAGAGAATGTCTGTAGTGTATAGAAATAATTTCTTTGCAGGATTATATAATGGTCCTGCCTTTAGTATAGTGATAACATCAGGTCACCCCAAATAGGCATTAAATAATCTGATAATATAGGTAAAATGTTAATATATCTTACAAGCCATTGCAAGTACCATCTTAAGGTAAGACTTTATTTTTTATATAGCTGATCATTACATTGATAACAATGCATCTAAAGCAAAAAGGTTATGTAGAACTGAGAAGTCAGTGTTATCACTAGGGTTTTTTGTCAGCAGCTCTCACTTAAGGAAATGTTATCAACATATGCTCAAAATAGAAAATATCAAGCTTTCAAAACCCAACAGTTGCTCTAAATACAGATAGTCTCTATTAAGACAGTATACTGGATAAGGTTTCCCAAGGAAAGTGGTTGGGTGGGCCAAATTTCTCCTATACCCTCATCTTCTCCTTATCCAAACAGCCCAAGGAAATCTGCATTTGCTTGCTGCATTTTTTCATTTTTTGCACACAGATGCTGAATGAACTGATCTCTATCATTTCTTGACCATTTGGCTAAGATCAAGTGAATGGACTGATCTCAGCATTAGAACTCTTGTCTTCCCAAGGTTCAATTTTAAAAGTTCTCTGATATCGTGGAGATATATAACAATAATTTCAAATAGATCATTATTAGTCTAAGTATTAATAAATCCATTTGTCTTTGTGTTGTAAGAAACAGTGTAAATATTGATGGGTGTGAAATTGAGGACATTGATAAGGGGAAGGTCACACTGGTGGTTGGGATATATATCTGAATATTCAATACATGAAATGACTGTGTTACAAAAAACTTGGAAAATCATGGTGTTATAATTTAAAAAAATATTTCTCTGATTTTTCTGTCAATAAAACATTTCTGTCTCCTTCCTGGGCTTCGGGAGTTCCTAGCAGCATGGGGGTGGAAAGGCCTCTGTCCTGTCTGAGGCCTACCTAGACAGGCCTTGGTGGGGGGGGGGTTGCAGGACTTCAGAGACTCCAGCACCCCTCAGCCACCTTGCTCCCGATCTCCAGGGCTTCCCTGGGCCACAAGTCTGGGCGAGCCAGTGAGGTGGGTCCCCTGTTGGAGCTCGAAGGTACCCCATTTTACTCCCATCCCTCGCTCAGCTCCTTAGGGTGGGTCTGGGTGGGGCTCTGAACTTCCATCCCCAGCTTCTTGAAATAGTCATGGTATTTTCTTTTTTGGTTTGTTTTTTACCAGTCTATATTTCCAATACCGCGCAGGGCCCGCGTGCACAATATATATCAATAGTTGCTTGGGCAGGCTGGGAACCTTGGTAGCTCCCAGCTGCACCCTCTCCTGCCTCCCCCCCTTCTCCCACTTTCAGGGATTCCTGGAATGGCGACCCAGGTGGTCAGAAAAGGTGGGTGTTGGGTGGCTCCTCTGGGAGGGGATCCCAAGTTTTCCCTGCCCTTTCCCCTGTGCAGGGTGTGAGGGTCCAGGGAGGAGGGCGGGTATATCCCGCTTCTGGTTCTCCACCAAATCATATTTTGATCCTGAGCCTGGCTCTACCCGGCATGGGGTCTGGGGAGACTCCAAAGTCGAAGGCCTTCTCCCTTGCTTGTCAGGCTGGGAACCTTGCTAGGTTCCCCAGCCTCACCCTCTCCTGTCCCCCGGCCTCCAGATGGGTCCAAATTTGGGGGTGTTGCGAGCTGCTCATTTTTTCTAAGGCAGTCTCTGGCAATATTGTACTAGTTTACATGTCCAAAACCGTACAGTAAATGTTAATAATATATCCCATCCTTAAGTTATGTTTTGTGTATGTAGACTGTCCATCTGGTATTCTGCCCTCGTGCACACCCCTGGAAAGCTCATTTTCACTTTTCAACTCTATCACCCCCAACCTTCAGTAACCCCCATTTACCCTTTTTAACTTCTGTTCTGCACATTCCTAATCCCACACCAATGTGTTTCACTGTATTTAACAAACTCCATCTATTTCAAATGACATAAAATGTACACATATGGCTTTGAATATTTTATATCTATTTTCTTTGACAGCTAACTCTTACTAATATTCTTGTAAACAGTGAAGATTTCCCCCACTTTTTATCTTCTCTTTGTGAAATATTTGGCTAAAGAGTCCCTCAGTTTAATTCTTATGTTTAACCTTGTCATGGGGAGTTTTTTACATGTTCTTGCATCCCCCATATGGGCCTATAAAGCCATGTGGCACTGTTCCTTGTTTGCATAGGCACATTAAAATGGGAAATACCTACAGTCAAATAAATTCTTATCTAATAGAGATTGGAACTCCCAAATCTTGTAGTGCATTGGGACCTTACACCCTGAACATTGGCATAATGACCTGCACAGGCCTCTCCATTCTCCATTCACCCCTGAACTAGGAAAGCTATCTAGGAAAAGCCCAAGATTTTTTACAACAACACCTGGAAGCAATCCTCTACCAGGAAAGACCCTACAGCTGCTCTGACATTGATCTACTCACAAGAGACTTACCTTAACACTGAGAAGACCTAAGAGCATCAACGACCTGCATACTGGACAGGGCTTTCTGCATTGCCCTTTAATTGTAAGGTGAAACGAAAGGACACTCTGCACCATCCTAACTGCAATATAGGATATGCAAATTCCAGGATCTTTAATTACAGAAACATGATACCAACAACAGAGACATCGTGGAAAATAAAAGTGTGTTGGCACTACAGACAACGACTTGGATTGGGCAATCTAGTGTGCCTGGAGCCTAGAGCTGGTCTTATGCCAGGAAACTTCAGGGGGTTGGCTCCCTTGTATTTAGGCCAAGGATTTTCCTTTCCATGACCCCCATATTTTGGTGGACCGATGCAAACAATCATTGCCACTCTAACGCCGTTTTTACTGTGCTCCTTTGAATCTTATCCTTAAAAAGAAACACCCACTTTTTTTGAGGCTAACTTAAACTAATATGCATATGCATAGAAATGTAAAAAAGTACTATGCCTTCAATATTTAAGGAGTTACATAATTTTTATGGCATTAGAATGCTTGATGTGCTGCTAAGAAATATGTTTTACAATCTGGGGACTTGAGGGACAAAGTAATTGTACATGGGTTCTGTTTTATTTTTCTTAATATTCTTTGGCTGAAAGTTCAATGTTAAGATATCAGCAAGGGGACTTATGTAAATTCTGTTTATGCGTGATTGTCCTTCCACTGTAACTTTACCTTGTCCTCTTTCTTTGCATCTCTGTTCTCATAATTAAAAATAAAAAAAATAAAAAAAACCCATTTCTGTCAACAAAAAGGGAAGAAACTAATTCCAGTTAAGGTTGATACATACATTACAGTGATTCTAAGTTCCTAGATAAATCCGAGGAATGTAGAGCATATTCCTTCCTCTACCTTGTCAAGAATCAAGTTTCCCTCAGAGCTAGAATAACTACCTAGCAAAATCCAGTTCTGCTTAGAAACTGCAGAGAAAACTTTCCCTGAAGGCTGTCTCCTGCATCTTGTTACATGAATCAAAATTGCAATTGAAGTGAATTCATTAAAATCCCACTGGCACTGTAGGACAGAAGCCACCTACAGCACACAAAGCCTGCAAAAATATGGAGTCCATACTTAGGAGCCTCTCTTTGTAAAGTGTACACAACACACTAACCTGTAATAAGCTCTTGATTGCCAGCGACCACACAAAACTTCCATGAAATTAGGTTGGATATTGTTGGCTTTGTAGAAAGTTCCATATCTTAATGCAATCCTCTTGTGTGTATGTAATAAGATAGCGTTACAGCTCAAGAATTACCACATTGCTCTATACCACATTTCCTAGTTCAATCAAACACACAATATCAGTAAAATTAAATGGGAGAAGCTATCAGGAAATAGATAAAGAGGCATACAATGGAGACAGTTTTGGGAAAGATGGTAGGCAAATGGATTTTAAAATTCTATTTCTTTGACTATACTACATTTACAAACTGGAGGCATCAATAGTTGATATTGCTCATAGAATGCCAAGGGGAAATTCTAAAAAGGAAGTATCTATTCTCTATTACCCAAATGTAAATTATATGTGCTCTTGAAGTATGCCCTTTATTTAATTTTAATGCATTTTAAATTTTAATATGAATTACTCTACATGAATCTCCCTTTCTTTTCAACACCATTAGCACACAAAATTTGAGAAAGGGATTCTATTTTCTAACAAATTATTTTATGAAACTATAGCACATAATATTGAACCTTCCATAGACAAGAGAATCAATATTTGCTGAAGCAATTTTCATATACATGTTAGTTATGACCTATCAGAGTGGATGATGATTATATTTCAATTTAAAAGTTTTCTTTTATCATTTATATTTAAAAATCTTTGCCTTTCTCAGAAAAGGCATAGATTTTTGTTGTTTCTTTGTTTTATTTATTGAGAAAGCACAGCCAGCAATGCTTAGGGCTAAATTCTGGCTTTGTAAACAGGAATTAATCCTCGTTGGCTCAGGGCTGAAACATATGGGGTGCTAGGACTAGAACCCGGGTTTGCCTTATGCAAGGCAAGTGCTCTACCCACTGAACTATCTCTACAGTCCTGGGCAGAGTTTTATTAGAATATATGAGAACATCTCTCTTAAAGACTTATGCAATTACATATATTAAAAGTTTATTATTCAGTACATTATTTTATTCTATAAGATGCCATAAATCTGAACTCTTTTGTTTAAATAAAGCCAATTATTAAAAAAAACCTTTGCCCAACACATCTATTATTTAAGTCAGTTAAACAAAAGATTTGGTTTTTGTTTTAACATATGTGTTTGACTTTGTAAAGAAGTAAAAAAAAAACTATCATGCAAATTAGAATACAAATATGTCAGAGAAAAGCTTCCTGAAATTAAAAGAGCATGTGCAAGTCCATTGAATAGAAATTTTTTCCTAATTGATGTTTAAAAGGCAAGATTGGAACAAAAGGGAAGACATTATGCAGAGTGAAGAATATGCACAGATATAAACAGAGGTCACTGGTGATGTAGTCACATAGGGAGAACACAGGTTCATTTGATTTAAGCACAAGACACAGCACAAAGGAATTTTTTTTTAATTTTTTGGGTCACATCCAGCAGTGCTCAGGGGTTACTCCTGGTTCTATGCTCAGAAATCGCTACTGGCCAGCTTGGGAGACCATATCGGATGCCGGGATTCAAACCACCGTCTTTCTGCATGCAAGTCAAACCCCCTACCTTCATGCAATCTCTCTGGCCCCAGCACAAGGGAATTTGGAAGATCATACTGTGGGATAGTCTAGACAAAGTTGTAGAAGACCTTGAATGTTGGTATAGGCAGCAGAAAACTATTGACAACCAAACATAGAACCAGGGTTTGGCTTCTGGATTTGAATGTTGTTTGATTTTCCATGTTCACTTAATATAACATATGTGGAATGATGCTAATATTCAGCTTGTGTGAAATGAGATGGTTGAATATAATAATTGACTATAATAAATGCAACTAATGATTAATCAAAGTTATGAGAAAATTACATTGTATGGGACATTACAGGAAAGGAAAATAAATTTTAAAAAATGACCATGACACAATATCTAGATTGCTTATAGATTTAAGGGTAATATAAGTGGTCAGACAAGAAAAAGAAAATAGAAAGAAATCTAAATGTCTAGATGTAAAGAAGAGATCAGGAAGAGCAAGTATCAATTCAAAACAATATTTGTATCATTTTAAACAAGATTGCTCCCAATATCTAAAACAAAGCATTACCCTCCATGTCCATCAATTGATGACTGGATAAAGAAGCCACATTCTAGAATGGAAATAAAAAAATGGTCAGCCCTAAATACCAAAACCGATGTTAATGACACTATAATCACAAACTATAAAAGGCTATACACAAAATGGACCTGTTACACTCAGGGGTCTCAAACTCAATTTACCTGCGAGCCGCAGGAGGCAAAGTCGAGATGATCCTTGAGTGCAAAGTCAGTAGTAAGCCTTGAACATTGGGGGGTGTGACTCAAACAACTAAAACAAAACAAACAAACAAAAAAAAGATTCCTCTAGGGCAGGGCCACAAAATGTTGTACAGAGGGCCGTTTGGGAACCGTGGGCCCCGAGTTTGAGACCCCTGGTAGGTGATTAAGGGTTGAGGTATGGAATACATGCTGGGAACTATGGTGGAGGTACTCAACACTGGTGGTGGGAAGAACCCTAATTCACTGTCACTATGTAACTGAAATACAACTGTAAAAGACTTGTAATTCATATTGGTCTCAATAAAAATAAGTTGTGATATATACTCAACTAATTGCACCTCAACTATTGAAGACAATAACATCTTCCCTTTTTCAACAAGATAAGTAACACCTGACTGATTAAGTTCAGCTAAATTAGCCAAAGGTTTAAGACAATTACTGAACATAAACATATCAAAGCAAAAAACTCAGCAACTAGTAAGTCAAAATAAAAATAACTCTAGGACTATGAAAAATGTGAGCATGAGAGAATAGAGAAAAAGGAGATAGGAGGAATGGAGAGACATAGTCTATTTGCTATCATTAAAACTTTGGTTGTGGGGCCCGGAGAGATAGCACAGCGGTGTTTGCTTTGCAAGCAGCCGATCCAGAACCTACGGTGGTTGGTTCGAATCCCAGTGTCCCATATGGTCCAACGTGCCTGCCAGGAGCGATTTCTGAGCGGATAGCCAGGAATAACCCCCGAGCACCGCCGGGAGTGGCCCAAAAACAAACAAAACTTTGGTTGTGGGTGGATGACATACTAGACTCACAGATGAGTGAAACCAGACTGCTGAAATTGTACAACATTGTGAACCAATGCTAAGTTAATAAAATATATTTTAATTTTAAAAAATGAGTGAGTGACTTAGAAGTCAAAGGAGGTAAGACAATGTCATTACTGTCATTACAATTCAGGACTATAGGGGCCCGGGAGATAACACGGAGGTAAGGCATATGCCTTTCATGCAAAAGGTCATCGGTTCGAATCCCGGTGCCCCATATGGTCCCCCGTGCCTGCCAGGAGCAATTTCTGAGCATGCAGCCAGGAGTAACCCCT
>PVKC010044425.1:0-11593 GCA_004027635.1 Crocidura indochinensis | reverse complement strand
ATATATTATTTCATGAGACACTCCATTTTGAACTGCTGGAGTGATTCACCGTTTTCCTCTGCATCTCTCAAACCAAGGATGAGAGCCTCTCGAAGGACTCTGCCCATTTTCGGTGTATTTGATTTTTACTCCAGTGTATTACTTTTCCCTTCTTCAAACAAAACCATGTAACTTGATCTATCTAGTTCCAACCCCTAGTTACAGGAGGAAATAAGGGAGCTATCAAGGCCACACAGGTGTAAGACCACTGGGTAGCAAATTAGGCAGAGGAGACCACGTACTCTTGCAGGCCTGGAGCTGAGGGAGGTAAATATGGGAGGTAGGATGGGAACGGAGGTGTAGGGAGAACAATTCGGTGAAGGGAATCCCCCTGATATTAAGTTATCATGTACCTAAAATATTATTGTCAACAAGAGCTTTCTTTACATGCAAAAATTAAGGGTGACGGGAGGTCAACTTTGGTGGTGGGAAGTCCCCTGATTCAATATTAATATGTACTTAAAATATTACTGTGAAAGATATGTAACCCACTTTGCTCAAAATAAAAATTATTATTAAAAAAAAGAAGCTGTGGTAGATATACCAATGGATTACTATGCAGCCATCAGGGAAAACAAAGCCATGAAATTTTCCTATACATGGAGTTATATATATTATATATTACATATTATATATTACATATAAATATATATTACATATATATTACACATATATATAACTCCATGTATAGGAAAAATATATATATATTGGGTCACACCTGGTAGCACTCCTGGCTCTATGCTCAGAAATTGCTCCTGGCAGGCTCAGGGGATCATATGGGATACCAGAATTCGAACCACCGACCTTCTGCATGCAAGGCAAATGCATTACCTCCATGCTATCTCTCCAGCCTGTAATAGATTTTTAACCTCACAGTAGCATCATCAATATGTCCTCTTTATGCCAATATTTATTGTAAATATTTTAAATAATATCTTTGTTAAGCACAATTATTGCAAACATATTTGTAATTGGGTTTCAGTTATAAAAAATTGTTAATGAAGGACAAGTGGTCACAGAATTATGAGACTTGGGTGTAACTTTCTAGCCTTGAGATAGTACATGTTCTCTTAGGGGCCTGAGGAATATTATTGTAACACAAATTCTCTGGGACTAGATTATTTTATTTAATAATTACAAAAGAGTTTTTAATATTATGTGGATCCTCCTTTAGAGAATAGAGTTGATACTTTAGAGATTTTAGACGCTTTGCTTAAGGAAAAGTTGTTGTTTTTTGTCACCCAAAGGCATGGAGTTTGCTCTTAGTGCTGATTTGTGGCATATCAATGAGGTTTAGCCTTGCCCGAAATATATGTGTATAACTAGTTGATTAGAATACATTTCTGGTCTTCTCTACAGTTCTTGGATGGGGTTTGAACTAAAACCTCTCATGGGAAACAGCACAGGAGTTGATTCCTAATGAAGTTGCTTGGAGTAATCATGATGAGAGATGACTATAAATTCTCATTGGCATCATTTCAGTTGAGTTGGGAATGTGAGGAATTGGGGACTGACTGAAATGTTAAACTAGTCAGCTTGAACATGATTCAAGGACAGAGTTGAAATCAAAATTGTAAAGTCAGCTGCAGAGAAGAAAGACATCAAGTTAGTTGCATCAGTTGATGGCAGCTTGCCCTGGTTTTGACTTTGTTTAGCTTCCCTGTCCCAGTGGGCAGATGCAGAGAAGACAGGTGACAGGCTAAATGGGCCTCAAGGGAAGCCTGCAGAGATGGCTTGGCATGATGGTCCACTCTCAGCAGGGGCCATCTAGCCAACCAGAATGGATATTTGTTTTTACAAGTTGTCTTTTAGCAGTTAGTTTCATTTATGAACTGTTTTGAGATATGTATGCTTTTATCACTTGGGTCCCCTTGCAAACCAAGACATAGTTATCAGTTTTAATGGGTTCAATCGCAAAAGTTGGGATGACTTTGCTGAAGAAAAAAATGTAGACTTATGATGATTGCATGTCACTGGTAGTTTTGTCTTGATGAAATCATTTATTACTTTATCTAAATATTTCTGAACATTAACAAGGTGGTTGGAATTATTCTTTTCTTAGGATATGCCTGAGAACAAAACCTTCATCCTAACTTGTATAGAAATTAAGTTAGAGGGGCCAGCGAGGTGGCGCTAGAGGTAAGGTGTCTGCCTTGCAAGCACTAGCCAAGAAAGGGCCGCAGTTCGAACCCGGTGTCCCATAAGATCTCCCCAAGTCAGGGGCAATTTCTGAGTGGTTAGCCAGGAGTAACCCCTGAGCATTAAATGGGTGTGGCTGAAAAACAAAACAAACAAAAAAAAGAAATTAAGTTAGAGTGTTTCGTATAATTAATGAAAAGAGTAGTAGCTTTGAGAGTAGACAGCCTTAGGTTCTAAGGTCATTTTTTTTTTTTTTTCGTTTTTGGGTCACACCTGGCCGCGCTCAGGGCTTACCCCTGGCTCCATGCTCAGAAATCGCCTCTGGCAGTCACAGGGGATCACTTGGGATGCTGGAATTCGAACCACCGTCCTTCTGCATGAAAGGCAAATGCCTTACCTCCATGCTATCTCTCCGGCCCCCTACGGTTAAGTTTTTAATTTCTTATCTGTGTGACTTAACCTGTCTAAGATTTGTTTTCTGCTAGATAAAATGTGAACTATAATTTTTCTAGAAATCATATGAGGTTTAAAATAAATAATAGAAAGAGCAGTGCTAGGTACTTGGAAATCCTCAGAAAATGAAACCTCCTGCTCTTTTTCCTGCTAGTGGCTTCCTATCGAGCACACAGACCTGCCCTCCGCTCCACACCAGCAATCTACACCATTATCTCTGTTCTGTACCCATGATACACAGCTTTTCATTCTTTTTCATTCATTCTTTTTCAGAGTCATGTTTTCAACTGCAACTGGCTAGAAATGAACAAGGGTGAGTGCTACAGACTGAATTATATCCCTCTACAGTTCCAACTTCAGTTGGAACTACAGCACCACCTCCAGTTTTATGGGTACTTTTGAGTAAGAAGGGTTAGATGAGGTCACCAGGGTACAATGTTCATATGGAGATGGGGATTAGAGCTCTTGGGAGAAGAGATGGTTACTACAAAGCTTTCTCTCTTAAAGGCCATGTCAGTATCTATGAGATGAAGGCTATGCATAAGCTTGGAAAAGAGACACCACCAAGGATAAATTCTAAACTCACCTTGTTCTTGTCCTTGTTGTTGTTAACAGCCAGTGTTATAGTAACTTTAACTGTGGCAGTGATCAAGACAGGATGGCTCTTGTGCTCACCCGCCCATTTCATTGGGTTGGTATAGTGGTCCTTCCTGGTAATCAGATGGCATTTTGACAAATGTCTTTGCAGCGTCTTCCATCCACAGGTGGGCTTTAGATCCCAGCACCAGAAGGTGATTTTGATAATGCCACATTTCTTGAGTGTTTCTATTCTTAGAGCTCTGTATTATAGGCAACCTCAATTTTCTTAATTATGATTTACATTGTTTTCCAATAGTACTGATTTTTTTGGGGGGTGTCACACCCGGCAGAACTCAGGGATTACACCTGGCTTCATGCTCAGAAATCGCTCCTGGCAGGCTCGAGGGACCATATGGGATGCTGGGTTTCGAACCGATGACGTTCTGCATGAAAGGCAACCACCTTACCTCCATGCTATCTCTCCGACCCCAAGTACTGATTTTTAAAAATTACTTTAAAACAAGTTATTCAACTAAGATATCAGCATTTTTCATGTTATTATTTGTGTTATTTTCATTATTTCATTATTGTTATTTTATGTATTATTTTATGTTCTGAATTTTGTATGATATTTTGGTCTAAACTAATAATTTCAGAGGAATTTTAATGATATTTGATAAATGAATTTTAGATATCCCTATGTCATTTTTTGTTTGTTTTTGGGTCACACTTGACAGCACTCAGGGGTCACTTCTGGCTCTATGCTCAAAAATTGCTCCTAGCAGGTTTGAGGAACCATATGGGATGCCAGGATTTGAACCTCCATCTGTCTGCATGCAAGGCAAACACCCTACCTCCATGCTATCTCTTCGGCCCCTCCCTATGCCATCTTTATATGAGAAGTAGAGAAAGGGAAAAATCCTTTAATTGTATTATTAAAAAGTCTATAAATATAACACATATTAATTATTGAATATAGACAATGCAAAAATAAGGAAATAAGAGTTTCTAATTCCAAGATTCTCTGCTAAATGCTAGTCATTTCTGATAGCAATTGTTAAAGACTAGCAACCTATTTTTACTTCTCATTTTTTTTTCAGTTTTCTTGGTCATTAAATACTTTTACATTGTAACATTTAGTGTCTACTGTTACTTATTCTTTATTCCTGTATTTTTTTTCTTTCACATTTTTGGCACCACTAACAACATTGTGATCAAATTCAACATGGCTCAGTATTTGGTCTCATGTATACTTCCTGTTTTGGGGGGATGATTCCTGGCCATACTTTGCCCTACTAATAGCTTAGTACTGGGTCTGAGGATGCAACCTTGCTCTGACCCTTTGATGCCCATGGGTCATCAGGGCTCAGCAGGCTCTGGACCATTCCCAGCCATTCTTGGCAAACCAGGTTGATGATTTGGTACTGCTCCAACCCTGCGGTGTCAGGGATAACCCAGGCTATCCTGAAAGTGCTCAGGGGACTCCAGGGTCATTACTATTGGTGCAAAAAGATCTCTAGGGGCTGTACCTGGTTATCCAGGGAGCCATGTGCTGGGGATTGGAGCAAGATTGACTGCATACAGGATATGAACTGTCTCTTCTCTTCCATGCTCCTGTTTCTGTACAATACTTTTTAATAGGAGAAATAATAGACCTGAAATTAAAGCTAATTGCCCATTAGTTTATTTATTTTTAAGAAATTTTCTTAAGTACTTACTTGTTTCAGGTGTTTGAGAGAAATCATGTGAACATATACATGGTCTCATTTCTCATAAAGCTTATTATTTTATAAAGTCAAATTGAGGCATCTGCAACGAGTGTGAGGGAGGGAACATTTATCCAAATTGACTGACCCCAAAAAGCCTTTTGGTTGTTTCATATACATTTGTTGAATTGAAAAATTAAAAATTTGCTGGTTCTACTATTATCTTTTGTGGGGATAGATCAAAAACTGTTAGTGTGTTGGGTAACATAAAACACTTGACTGTATTTTATGTTCAAAAACCTCATCTGTGTTGTTAGAACATCTCTGCTTTCTGGGTGTCTGAAGCAAAACAGACTGGGATTTATGTCCAAACAGGTTTGTAACCAAAATGATTTCAATGAAAAATATATTCCTTCTTGGGGAAGGTGATTAGACAATATGGCTTTGAAATGTCTTGTATTCCTACATTTTCTTTTTTTTTGTCATTTTCAAAAGAAGAAAGGGTCTTCAGATAGAATAAAATTTGTTCAAACTCAGATAAAAATTATTCTAAATCATTAACAAAGAAAAAACATCTATCTTACTTCAACACAAAGAGATCCCAAAATGTCATACCCAAATTTGCAACATGGAAAATCTGAACCATTGAAAATCATGCATTAACTATGGTTATGAGATAGTAATCTAATCTAGACAGCTAAAAATACACAAGGACAGTCAGAAATATTGTCATTTTTTATATCCAGTGAAATAGCTTCATTTTTACTCCACAAAGAAAAAGGCTTCTTTGAACACTGAACAATATTAAATTTTCTGTTAACTCCCATTATGCCATATTCTTACTCAAGGTCAATACTCTCAGTCCTCCTCTGACCAGGGCACCTTCTTCCCACTCAGTGCCTTGACATCTCCTGTGTTTCCTCTTTGGTGAACTCTAGCCCATTCACCTTGCCCAGGTGCTTCATCCTCTTCTATTATTTCTCAGCTTATTTAATGGCTCAATCAAGAGTGACTTGGTTCACAGCATTTCCTAAATAGGTAATTTGTATGGTAGAGAGACTGAACAGACACATTTTTCATGATACCTTCAAATTAGGTTTCAGGCAAAAAAAAAAAAAAACTGACATTCGAAAGAAGAGGTGTGAAGGCAATGACCTCAGAGATGAGAACAGTGAAAGAGGGTGTGATAGTAAAGCACCAATGCATTGCTGAATTTGTAAAAAAAAAAAATAAACCTCAACCCTACAGTTACTTACAATAGTTATTACGTTATTTCTCAATTTAGGAACTTAATACTTTGGAGAACTATAAACAACTATTTTTCTTGAAATCACTATGGCACTTTTACTTACATTGAAGCTTATAATATTCAAGTGGCTTTTTTCTTTTTGGTATTTGGGCCACAGGTGGTGGAACTCAGGGGTTACTACTGGTTATGGGCTCAGAAATTATTCCTGACAGATTCAGGGGACTATATGGATTGCCATGGATTGAACCTGGGTTAGCGTTGTGCAAGGCAAACACCCTACTTGTTTGCTATTGCTCTGGCCCTGTACTATAGTTTTCATATACCCAGAGCTGTCAAATTCTCACATCAGCAAGATAAGAAATCCAATGTTATGATGCAGATTTCCAGGCCCTGTTCCCAGGTTATTTCTCTAGGGGGGTGTCTAGTCTCAGGTCAGGTAATCTTGCTACATGAGCATATTGGAATGAAAGGTGTGGTTTGTGGCTCTGGATATGCAAGAGAAAAAGTTAAGGTCATATTTGGTGATTTTCTAGGATTCCAAAATCATGGAAAGAATTTAGCATAGTAGTTTTTAAGTCACATGATTGGGTGATTGTTGGGCCTAAGACAGAGATAAATACTTTTCATATTCCATTTCCAACAGGAACACATACCATCATGCAATAATGGAAGGTATGGTCCTGTGATAGCTAGATAACCCAGCTGATGAAAAACATGCAAAGCTCAAGTATATAGGCCAGAACATGAACATGGTACTAGAAGGATTTAAAGAAATCACAAAGCTTTTGGTGTTCAGTATGAATCTTTGTTTAGCTTGAATTATTACTAAGAGGAATCTATGGGCCAATGGATAACATATAAATTGGAGTGTAAGACTTGATTTACCTCTGTCTTCTAGTAATTTATGAGCCTTTGAAAGAGACCTTGCCCTATAACTAATGTTGATCCATAATATGACAGCTAGAGCACTTGCCTTGCACAGGACTGACCCAGAACAATCCCTGAGCACAGAGCAGGAAAGAGCCACTGACCACTGATGGCCCATTGCCTCAAAATCAAATAAAAGGGGCTCTGCTGCTGAAAATAGTGCTTGACTTGGATGCTGACACTTGCTAACTGAAGTCATTTAACTATGGTCATGACTCTTCATGCACTACAAAATGATAAAAATATTATACCTCCCCATCTAAGAACACTTGAGATTCTTTACATTGTGTCTGTGTTCAATGCATGTCAGCTAACATATAATAATAATTTTAGGTAGGATATGGCCAAAGTTTTATGGATTATATTATTCTTATATATGTTTCTCTGTTTTTTCTTTTTTATATTTGGGAAGTCAGAGGAGGTATCAAAGAATGAGGCTAGTCTACTGGGTTTATTGGCTTATTGAACACTATGCTACTTTCATCCCATCCTCCATCACCTGAATCCTATGCTACCATTTCTCCCTGTGAAAATGAGATTTGCCTTTTATTAATAAAAGGCTCCTTTATCTCAAATCAGAATTTTGAAGTGTATTAGTTTAAGAAAATGACTAAATTATGTCTTCAATAGTTTAACTTCTTTTATACAGTGTGCATCCAAGAGGAGAATCATTATTAAACCCTCACATGAGGAAAAATAAGTCTCTCAAAGCAGGACTGGCTGTTTAATAAATAATCCATTGAATTCTTGCAGCCCTTTCTTTAAGATAAAAAGCAACAGCAAGGTCTGCTAAAGAAACCCATCAGGGCAAAATCCACACCCCACAAAAAGTGTCTAATAGAGTGAGATGACAGCACAAAGGCTGAAAGAAGCTTGTCTTTGTAGAGAGAACAAAGATGTCGCTGGCAATTAGAAGCTTGTTCATCTGTTATAACTGCACTAACTCATGAGGAGGTTGGGGGAAACTGCAGTGTTTGGAGTGCTGTTGGGTGCCCTTCCTCTGTGGCAGGTGGCAGACGCATATTAGTGGGGAAAAACAATAATGATCAAATCAGTATGGGACTATTACAAATGCATTACAGAACAATTTTGTCTCATGATTTTTACTATCCAGATGTTCTAATGTTTTATTTTTATCAACTATGTAGATGTATTCATGTATGATGATATAGTAAAGAGGCACAGCAGAAGTAGAAATCTCCAGCAAATTTATTTTCTAGGGGCCTTTATAAATCTGGTGGGCAAAGCCCTTTGGACCCCAGACAATTCTCACATTTTAGGATCGCCGATCTTTATCTTTACATCTGCACCCAATGATCTGGCCAAATTTATGGGTTTGTGGGTGTCCACAAATTAGAGTTGCCCTCTAATTTAAAGGTGTCTCTGAACCCCAAGCAAGCCCTATAATGGCCTCCTTCCCCTCTTCAGCAAAGGTATTGTCTTGTCAACTTCTACCAGGGGGCAGTATCCTCTCCCAGCTCCCAACCCTTAATTCCTTGATCCCTCCGTGTCCCTTAGGATTCTGGGGAAAATCATTCAATCACTTACCTCCACATGCCAAGATACAGACTAACCTTCCACACAGATAGGACCCCAAGTGATGCTTAAATAAAGGAATGGACCAGTGAATTAGATGTAGCTCCAACTAACATTAGTTTTTGGATTATCCTGAGCCTTTTTTTTTATTGGCATTTGCCCTAAAGTTACTTGGAAATAAAGTTGACACATGAAAGCTGTTCAGTTTGAGTAGTTAAGGATTTGTAACCTCTCCATCTCTCACCGTTCTCCTAGAAAACTTACAGACAAGATTGAAATTGCCCTCAAGTAGAAGACAGGGTCAAAGTCAACCCTTTCATTTCTAAATGTTCTGTAAATTCTAATGTATAAAGCAGAAAAGAGGAGCCATGGCAATGGTGCAACAGTAGGGCTTGCATGCGGCTGACCATGGACGGGCCATGATTGGTTCCCCCAGCATCCATATGGCTCCCCAAGCCAGGAGCGATATATGAGTGTATAGCCAAGAGTAACCCCTGAGCATCACTAGGTGTGGCCCCAAAAATAAAAAATAAAAAAAATAAGGGGCCGGGCCGTGGCGCTGGAGGTAAGGTGCATGCGCTAACCTAGGACGGACCGCGGTTCGATCCCCTGGTTCCCCATATGGTCCCTCCTGTCTGCCAGGAGCGACTTCTGAGTGAATAGTCAGGAGTAACTCCTGAGCGTCGCCGGGTGTGGCCCAAAAACCAAAATAAATAAATAAATAAATAAATATAAAAGAAAGTAGGAAAAGAAAAACAAAGGACAAAAAACTAAGAAAGGAAAGAAAGAAAAAAGCAGGTTATATATAGTCCCACATGATTCACTGAAAAACTAAAAGCAAGGCCAAATATTCAGTAGCTTGATATGCCAAATATACAAAATAAATTCAAAGGTATGGCGGTTAAACAAATACTTACAGGTCAACACTGTCATGACAAAAACAAGGAAAGAAGTGAGTGATAAAAGCATTTGCCTGATCCTGACGCATCTTAGTTCTCAAGCTGCAGCCTGAGAGAGCACATGGGGATTGGTGAGTAGAGTGAGGCCCTGAGATTCAATGTGCTCTGGGGAAGCAGAGGAAGTGGCATAAAGAGGACAAGGCTTAAAATGTAACCACCTATTTGCTAAGGTCACTAGTGTGCAGAGAGATATTGTCTGGTGTGCCATGGAAAAGTTTCAATTTCATCTGTAATATGCTACTTTGACTCACAAATAGACCAATATAATCAATTATTAGATTCTATATGTTCTGGAAATTCCAATGTATAAAGGAGAAAAGAGGAGCCATGACAATGGTGCAGCAGTAGGGCATTTGCCTTGCACGCGGCTGACCAAGGACGGACCATGATTGGAACCTCCAGCATCATTGGTCTGTTTGTGAGCCGAAGTGCATTTTATAGACTATAGATAGCTCCAGTGTCACTGTTACACTGACAGGAGGAGACATCACAGTAGATCACCAATGTGCAGAAGAGCGCCAATGGATCTGGA
Organism: Crocidura indochinensis; assembly: GCA_004027635.1. Classification (NCBI taxonomy): domain Eukaryota; kingdom Metazoa; phylum Chordata; class Mammalia; order Eulipotyphla; family Soricidae; genus Crocidura; species Crocidura indochinensis. The sequence continues at coordinate 1,474 of PVKC010044425.1, read as the reverse complement.
CTTAGGGGGATTATACAGCCCTGTAGAGCGCTGAGTGGTGGATCTGGAGGAGACATGAGCAGAAGAATGCCGAGTGATGGATCTGGTTGGAGACAAGTGCAGTAAGTACTTAGTGACAGTGAGACAGGAGCAGATACTGCGGTGATGAACAAGTTTTTGAAAGGGAAAAACCTGGACTCTGAACAAAATTCGGAGCCAGATGAAAGCCCAAGTATGAGTGGGGATCAAAAGAAAGAAAAGATGGTTAGCTCAAGCAAATTCTCTGGTACAAGGCAATATAGCAAAGCCTATATTTCATTTGGATTTACTTACACTGGAGATGTAAAGACTAACTCCACTGTGTGTGGTGTGTGGTGAAAAGCTATCTAACAGTGCTATTGTCCCAAGTAAACTGAAACGCCATCTCCAAACAAAAACACCCTTCGCTTCAAAACAAGAATGTGGACTTTTTGTTTGCCTGCCTGAAAGCACGGAGAAACAGACAACTTTCATGAGAAAAACCACAAAGGTAAATAAAAGAGCTCTTAAATCTAGCTATCAAGTTGCTGAATTTATAACCAAGTCAAAAAAGTTGTACACTGTGGCCTGCCTGCAAAGCTATTGTAGAGGAGATACTCGGACCTGAAACAGCTAAGGAAATAGTCAAAGTCACGACCTGTGAAAAGCTGCATGTTTGCAACTTTGTGTAAGGAGATGGAAGTGAAGCATAAAACCTTGCTGTTCAATATGGAGGTCCAGTGGTTGCAACATAGCAAGGTCTTAGTTTGTGTATATGAGCTGTGAGAGGAACTTAAAGTGTTTCTGACAAATGAGAGGCCAGATTACAATGCAAAGCTGCTTGCAAGTGATGAGTGGTGTGCAAGGCTGGCATACCTGGCAGATCATTGTCATCATCTGAATGAACTGAACACACGAATGCAAGGCAGAAATGAAAGCCTGCTTACAAGTACAGATATAATAAATGGATTCCGTTCAAAGGTGCAACTCTGGCATCAACATGTGGAAAGTAGTCATCTTGAAATGTTCACACTCACCAAGCAATGGCAAGGTGATCACATTCTCGAGGAGAAATTGTCATTCTATTTCTCTTCAGTCTTCACTGAATGCCTTGACTGTGTTAGGAACCCTAACATCAGCATCAGTTGGACATGACTTTATAGGAGCAGGAGGAACTAACTGAACTGAGACAAAAATCATGGTTTCAAGCTAAGATTTGCTGACCTATCTTTGGACAGTTTTTGGTTGGATACTGTTACTCCTCTACTCCCCTCCCCCAACATCCTGCCTAGCTCACCTGGTGAGGCAGATCTGCCCACATCTGGGAGGAGTATGTGGTTTCTAATAAATGGGTTGCCTCAGGTGCAGGGGGGAATGGAGCAAGAGAGATACAGGGAGAAGAGGATGGAGAGAGAAGAGACAGGTTTAAATGCAGGGCTGCTTGTGGAGTAGGCTTAAAAGATTTAAAAGCTTAGGA
>PVKC010044424.1:0-11596 GCA_004027635.1 Crocidura indochinensis | reverse complement strand
ATTTTACATAAAGGGGGATAGAGGAAGAACTTCATAAATTGATAAAAGTTAAAATGCTTGTAAATATCATTGCAATTAATGTGATAACAGCTTCACTATGATAAGAAACAAGATAAGAATATGCTCTTTTACTGCGTGTATTTATCATATTAGAAATACTATACTGTTCAATTTAAATAAATCAAATAAACATTTAAAGATAGAAAAGATAAATTAAATCTGCTTATTTTGACAGATATCGTAATAAATAATTGTAATAATTCTACCAAAGGAAAGAAAGAAAATGGAAGAGATAAAGCATGAGTAAAAAGTAAGTGAAGAATGAAAAATATATTAGCACTATTTATTTCAAGTAAGTTGTATGATTCAAGATAAATACACTAAAATTAATTATATTTTATATAATAGTAATAGATATATGTATTTATATACATATACTATATGTGAATGTTATTTTAAATAATTTAATTTCCATGTGTATATACAGTATACATGTATATAAAATATATGTAATATTGCCAAATAAATTAAGAATAATAGACTTTAAATAATAGTGCTAGAGAAATTGGATTATTGGCAGAAAAGAAAAGAAATCAAGAAAATAGTAAACCTTGACAGTCACAGCTAACAATTAACTAAAACTGATTACACACTCAATAGAAATTATAGAGCAATATACTTTAGAAACAACATAGGAAAAATTATTTAGCAATCTAACTAGAGCTAGGTTAAGAATTTGTAGAGTTGGCATTAGAAAAAATTTATCATAATGATTAAGTATGTTTATCTAAATTTAAAAAAAATATGTAGCTCTACTCAAATTATTTGGAGGAATGGGGGAGTTTGGTTAAATAAATCTAAGAATATATCAAGCCTTATGCCTGGCTCTTTTCTCAGTTACTGCTACTGGCCGTCCTCAGGAAACTATGAGTATTGCCAGGAATCGAATCCAGTTCTAAAACTTTCAACAAGTTCTTTACCCACAGCACAATTTCTCTGGCTTTTATTAAAAACTTTTTTAAGATGATCAAATAGAAAAACTCATAGAATGGTTTAAATATGTAAAAATAAAATTTATGACAAAGAAATACTAGTCTATAAGAAAATCATTATAATTCTATAGTAGTTAAGCAAGCAATACAACTATAAAATGGACAAATAATATAAAAATGTATTAAAATATATGAAAATATCAAATAAATACATGAATAATTTGTGATGAGGTATTACAAAAGTGCAAATTAAAGCCAGAGTGACTTATCAAAAGTCTATTAGCAGGACAAAAATTAAGGAGGTTATGATAATTTCAAATGCTGTGTTAACAGAGAGAAAGTGGATAATTCATACATGTAAATTATAAATTCATATATTTGAATTCTGTGGCCACTTGAATAACATGTGGTCATTTCTAAGAAAAATTGAATAAGCTCTTTCTATAAAATTAAGTGAGTTTAGTTGAAATCTTGAAAATTTATTGCATAAAAATGCACCATAAGCTCATCTTTATTGTTGGAGTGTTCACTGGATATTTTTTTTTATTTTAAGGATTTTTTTAATTTTAATCATAGTGGTTTACATGATATTCACAGTAATATTCCATTTACAAATAAACATTGAATCAGGGGAATTCCCATCACCAAGTTGTCCTCCCTCCACCTCCATTCCCATTCTGTCTCCCATGTCCTCCACCCTCTCCCCAGGGTCTTCTAGGTTGAGTGACTCCCTCTGTTTCTGGTTTATTACTTGGTGATCTTATATCTGATTGGGCTTGGTGTCTCCATTGCTTCTCCCTCTGATTGGGAGGCAGGATTAGATAGTTCCAGTTTTGTGGTTTTGTTTGGGGAAGAGTACCGTAATAGAATGTGGTAAAAATTAAGTATGCCTACAATGGACAGAGTCCTTCTAGCTGCTCTCATCCTCAGTTTGAGAGAAGGGGAAAAGAAAAGGTGAAACACCACAACATTTTACAAAGACATATCAAATAAGACATCTAGTGAGCATTGCAGCGATAAAGATATGCACCACATAATTGCCATGGTCTTGAGATAAAAAACATGGCAGAGCGCAAAAAATCGAAGAGAAAAGAAGAAAGAAAAAGTATATATATATATGGAAAATAGTAGACTACTACTTCTATATCTACACCAAAATAAGAAGGTCGACAAAAACTAGGTAAGAGAAAAATAAAATAGTAATAGGATAAATAAATTTAAAAAGATTATTTGTTTTAATGCTTTAATCTTACTATATTTAAAATAACCTCTCAGCTTTTCTGTCCACAGGAGTTCTTGGATACAAATGGTGGACAAACTAAGAGGGCATCTCGGGGCCCAGTCACATGAGATATCATATCCAGCTTGCACTACGAGAATGTCCTGAGAAAACTCTTTAAAATACACTTTATCTCTAGGTTATACCTTCTTTTAGGACTTGAAGCATGTGACCAGCCAGAACACTGAAGCAGCAACTGTGACCTACAGATTTATTCTACAGGCCCTACTCATCAAATACATTCAAGCAAACTAGCATTCCCTTGCCCTTTTCTCCTTTCTTCTACTACTTTATTTTTTCTTTTCTTTTTATTCTTTCTCTCTTTTTCTCTTTTTTAATGTATTTTTTCTTCTCTTCTTTCCTGCCCCTTACATATACTTTCCCCCTTCCCCCCTTTGGAAATCCGACTATTCCTTCACACCTCAATCCCATCCAGATTTCCCATTTTATTAAAACTCTTCACCCTCATTTTTTAATCTATTAGGCATCACGACTGACCTCCTACCCCAACAAATCAGTACCCAGCACCCATGTGAAGGGACACCAAGTTAAACCCACACCTCGTCCCCAGCAAGAAAAGGCAAGCAACTCCCCTGTTGACTCATCCTGCGTGGCCCTCCTTACCAACTCTTCCAAACGTGGACTTGAAAATGGACTTAGCACTAAAAGATCCCCAAAGCAAGACCTTCTTGCCACAAAGCTTTTGCCAATCTCAAGAGGGCCGTGGTGTGTGATGCAAAGGCTCTCAGGAACCCACACACCACAAGAAAATCTAAAAAGACAATGGAAAAACCTATAGTTCCATCATAAGTATAAGAGCTGTATTGCACTACATCTTTACCTGCCTTTCTCCAAATGTAAGATAGTCTCTTGCACCATTTTGTTCCTTTAATTACTTTGTTATTTTTTTAAATCTTTGTTCCTTTCATATATATATGTGAGCACATGTATTTTTATTTCTATTTTTATCTTTTTTGGGTGTGTGACCTATCTCCATTTCCTTATTTTTCCACCGCCAAATGCATCGGCATTATATTGCAGCACCATTTCCCCCTGCAAAGACACACTTAAAAAAAGGGGAAATCTTACATATAGAAATGAGCTCTTATCTACTAGGGATAAGTACTCATACTTATTTGCAATACAGGGACATATCCCACCTTGAAAATATGTCACGTGGACCCAACTTAGACCCCAGGTGATTAGACACCATCTGTCCAGCCTTGAACCTTGGATCCCAGACATAGAAATGACACAGTTCTTCACGACAACTACAGGAAACAAATCCCATCTGGGACATCCTCAATAGTGCTCAGACACCATCAAGTGCCAGCTCTAATATGATATCCTGACAACGAGGAGAATGGGAACAACTTGACCTAAGAGCAGGTTATCCTACCCCTCCAGCTGACTATAAGACAAAATCAGAAGACTCGTCACCCTTTAGACAGTCCAAAAGCCAAGAGCACGATTTACAGATGACTGGCTGATGGAACCATGACCGGACTGTATGTATCCTGTGACCAATAAAAAAGCCCTAATCTAGGGTTTGAGATATGACCTGCACAACAACTATGATCTCCAGTTCCAAAGGTCAGTTCGAGACAATTGCAATGGAATGGGTCTTCTGGAAACACAACGAAAGTCGCTATCATAGGCTCCATCCTGGGATCAGCGCAAAGACCAAGGCCACCAAACACAGAAGACAGATTGAAATGACACTGAGGAACAGAACTTCTAGAACCATAAGAAAAGCTTCATCATGGGTTCCACCCCTTGACCTATACAGATGCTGAGATCTCTAGATACAGAGATCTGATTTATCACCCAGGATGAAGCAGAAGTCTTCCAAATACCACGGAAACACCAAGGGGAGAGTAAATGAACCTGAGCGGAGTCTATAGTTAGTCCCGTGACAATATACTCTGAGGGTGGAGAGATCCTGTACCTCTTAGGCCAATTCGAATGACCCCAATATTTACTGTGCCTGTGCAGGAGGGGGGAAAAAGCACAAAAAAATTTTTTTAATATATCTATCTAGGTTTTACCGATCTCTTCGTTTTGGTATGGTTACTGAAGTTGTTGTCTCTATTTATATTTATATATTTGTTTGTTTTCTTCTTTTTTTTTCTTTAGGTGGCTATGCCATATTTTTTTGTTTTATATTTTGTTTGTTTTTATTTTATCTCAAGACCATGGCTTTTATGAGGTGCTTATCTTTATTGTTGGAGTGCTCACTGGATACTTTACTTGACACTTCTTTTTGTACTGTTGAGGTGTTTCTTTCTCCCCTTCATCACTCAAACCGATGATGAGAGCCTCTAGAAGGACTCTACCCATTTTCGACATATTTGATTTTTACCTCAGTTTATCACTTCTCTCTTCTTCAAACAAAACCACATAATTGGAACTATCTAATACCGCCTCCCAGTAGAGGAGGAAACAAGGGAGGTATCAAGACCAAAACAGGTGTAGGACCACTAAGTAGTAAACTAGGCTCAGAGGAGACCAGTATTCTAGCAGCCCTGGTGGTGAGGGAGCAGGACATGGGAGGTAGGACGGGAGTGGAGGTGTAGAGAGGATAATTTGGTGATCGGAATCCCCCTGATATTATATTATAAAATATTATTGTCAACAATATGTAAGCTTCTATTATCAAAATAAAAATTATATTTAAAGAAAATATACATATCAAAACACTAACCAATACAGGTGAAAAGAATCCCAAGCTAAAAGGTAAGGGAATGATATAAGGGGGTGTTCTAGTTTAGAAAGGATGTTCATATAACAAACAAGGAGAAACTGTATTTGCTACAATTTTGCAGCCTGCCAGAATAGTAAAATGCAAGAAAGATAGGAGCTGTTTGTTTAATACCTCAAAGCTGAAAACAGAAAAACAGATTGCAGGTAGCTGGCTGGCTGGACTGCCTTTGAGTTGCAAATAATAGCCAGCAGGGAAATAGCACCTTCTGGTACTGAAATTTCTCTAACTGCACAATGACTGAGGCCAAATTTTGGTCTGTAGTTTTGCAAGGGAGACAAAACCAAAGGAAAAAAAAGAGATATATAATGTCACCGCCATGTCATGAATATAACAGAAATATAGCCAGTAATCCATGCAGGGGTTATGATTGATTCCACCAACGGGCCTGCTGCTCAAAATATTTCTTGGGGGAATTTCAGCTCACTGAACCAGGAAAGCCAATAGACACGTCTGGTGGGTTAGATTCCCTTATAATGGAGACATCCATGCCATGATAGTAAGGTGGTAAGCAAAAGGGATTAGGAGATATTATATATGATGGGGGAGAATAACATACAACATAGACATCATATATATAACAGACGGGCATTAGACGACCGTTGGTGTGGTGTCCACATACGCTCATGAACATAAATCTGCAGACACCGAATATTTATCCATGGATTACATTTACAGAGCTGACCCAAGTGATATGAGACAAACCACTTAAAAAGGGAAAAAGAAAACAAAGAAAAAAAAAGAATGTATAAAGTTGGCAAGTCTGATGTAAAGGTTTTCTATTTGTTGGGCCATTCATGATTGGTTTTGGTGAACTTTTCTGAGAAAGACTTCATTTACTAGGTTGTGTATAAAGAATTCTAGAAAACTACTTGATATAGTATTGAGCACTGTATAGGGAGTATTATACAATGGGTCCTTAGCATCCCATTTTCTTTCCCAGAAGCAATCCAGAACTACGAGCATTATAATACCATAATACAGTAAACCACCGATAGTTTATTTACATGAACTATATACTACCTATAGTTGCCACAGGGGTGCAGTTTTGGAAGATGAGGACTAATAGAAGGGAGTTGGAAAGCTGTTTGGGAAGGCTGCTTAGACAATGTTCCCTTCCCCCACACTCCCTAGGGACCACCTGTCTGGTCCTCAAGAGCTGGAGTGGAGAAGCTGCTCCATGGCCCAGTTAAAGGCCTTCAGTCTGGGCCAGATTGTTCCCCACCCCACCCACCCCAGCCCTGGAGCAGGCTTCCCTGTTCCCAGGTGAAAAAAAATTCCTGTTATAGTTGGGAACTGAAAGCTGTTTTTTGTTTATTTGGAGGCCACACCCAGCGGTTACTCAGGGGTTACTCCTGGCTCTGCACTCAGAAATCACCCCTGGCAGGCTTGGGGGACCACATGGGATGCCAGGAATTAAATCCGGGTCCATCCCTGATCAGCCACATGCAAAGGCAAACCCCTACCACTATGCAGTTGCTCCGGACCTCTCCTTCAAACTTTCTTTTTCTCTCTTTGTCTACTTCTTTTCCTTTCTTCCTGTCTTTCATTCTCATTCTTTCTTCTTTTATCTTAAAGTAATGTAGTTGTAGTGCTTGTTGCCCATATTATTTTCACCAGTATCAGTAACCTTTTGCCTCTGTCCCAAGGCCCTTTCTCCTACTCTGCCTTTTCTACTTCATTTTGCTTTATTTTGTTAGCACTATTTTAGATTTGTTTCTGTTGGAAATTGGGTACTTCTTGCTTTCTATTTTTATATTCCAATGAAAGAGATCAGTTAGTGACTTTTTATAATTACTTCACTTAGTATGATATCCTCTAATTTTCACAACATCTCTATCTTCTCCCAATTATATTTACTAGATTTAGCAAAGATTTTAGTTATTTTCGCCATATGCATAAATAGATGATAATTTTATGATTGATCAATATATTGTTTCAGTACATTACTGACTAAAAATAAATTATGTTGGTATTACTGATACTTGAATTTGACTTATTTTTAAAGTTCATTCTGTCTTGGAAGAAGTATGTATAATCTCTCTATATATTTATACATATATAATCTGGGGTGTTTTTTTTTTATTTTTGGGGGGGGGGCCACACCTGGCGGTGCTCAGGAGTTACTCCTGGCTATCTGCTTAGAAATTGCTCCTGGCAGGCACAGGGACACCGGGATTCGAACCAACCACCTTAGGTCCTGGATCAACTGCTTGCAAGACAAATGCCGCTGTGCTATCTCTCCAGCCCTATTCATACATATATATTCTAAAATAAAGTAGGGGCCGGGCGGTGGAGCTGGAGGTAAGGTGCCTGCCTTGCCTGCGCTGGCCTAGGACGAACCACAGTTCGATCCCCCGGTTTCCCATATGGTCCCTTAAGCCAGGAGCGACTTCTGAGCGAATAGCCAGGAGTAACCCCTGAGTGTCACCAAAAAAATTTTTGAGGTGTGACCCAAAAAATCAAAAAAAAAAAAAGTAAAAACAGTTTTCCTTGTTCTAGATTTGCTATATAGCACAATACAATATCTGCATTTCACTAAGTTATCCCTTGTCCTAGTGTTTGACGTACACTAGATAAACCTTGATGTTCAGAAGAGAAATATGCTTTACAATCCCATTTACTTATGAGAAAATGAAACTACAGAAAAATAATGATAAATAATGATACTGCCAAAAGTCACACTGCGGTATGTTATGAAAACAGATTTAGACCCATAAAGAGGGGTCGGCGAGAAGGGTTGGAGGCTAAGACACATGCTTTGCATGCAGTAGACTCCAGTTTGATCCCCAAGAACTACCCAACATCTCAGGAACAAAGGCAACCCTAGATTGTAGGATTAAGCATCCTCTGGCCCTGAAAAGAACCTCAGCTCAATTTTGGGTCTCTGGGCACTACTTGGAAGATCCACTCAAGTAATCCATGATTCTTTTTTTTTTAATAATAATTTTTATTTTGACCAAAGTGGAATACTCTTTCACAGTAATATTTTAAGTACATATTGACTTTGAATCAGGGGAATTCCCACCACCAAAGTTGTCCTCTCTTCACCCCCCTTCCCAGTATGCATCCCATATCCCTCTCCCTTACCCCTTGGGCTGCTAGTATAAGTGGTCTCCACTGTATCTAGATTGGGTAGATTGGGTATCGATCCTGTTGTCATTGACTTAGGGTTTGGTGTTTAAGTCCTATCATTTTTATTACTACTTAATGATCATTCAACTGTTTGGTCTTGGTATCCTCCATTATTTCCCCCTCATTTTAAGAGGCAGAACAAGATGGTTCAAATTATGTGATTTTGTTTGAAGAAAAGAAAAATAAATAATTAAAATGGGATAAAAATCAAACAAGCAAAAAATGGGTGGAATCATTCTAGAAGCTATAAATATTAATTTGAGAGAAGAAAGGGAAAAAGGTAGAAAAACAAAACAACAATAAAAAAAATAAAAATGAAACAAAAAGTCCAAAAAGCACCACAGCAATAACGACAACCACCACACAATAACCACTGTACTGAACGAAGAACAAAACAAAACACACAAAATGAAAACAAAACAACAGCAACAACAATAACAACCCCCCCCAAAATTATTTAGTGTTTCTTCTTCATTTTTTCTACATAGGCACAGTAAATATTGGGGAAATTAAATAGAGAATTCCCTTGACCTAAGAGATACAGGGTTTCTCTGCCCTTGAAGTGTACTGTCCTGAGAATAACTACAAAATCCAGATATGTTCATTTACTCTCCCCTAGGTCTTTTTGTGTAACCCATGAATCTTCACCATTAGGTATATCCCTCTATCTCATTTACCTACACAATTAACACACACTGTGGTTCCAATAAATCAGAATTACTGGAAAAAGTCAATTACTATGAAGATTAATTGCAGAATGTTTACAAAACTGATTTTCTGAGAAAGAAATAAGATTAGTATGGGAAATGCTCCACTTTGGTAATTTGAGATATTCTTCTCATTCATTATTTATACATATGTGAATCTGCAATAGAATCTCTCATTACTTTTAATTTAAAAGTAAAAGTTAATAGTCATCACTTTTTACAACCTTCAGGTTTGCTCATTATTGAGCATTGTATCAAGTTTATTGCCTCCAGATAATTAATCTTCTAAAGAAATACTTTTTCCCTCTAAGAAGTTTGTACTTCTTACCAATGCATTATAAAACTAATAGATTATTATCTATTATAATAGTAACATGTTAATAAAGTTAATAGTAATAAATAGCAATTCCCCATAGCCATATGATAACTAGAAGATGTAAAATAAGTAACTAAATCTTTAAAAACAAAATTACATAAGAAAATCTGCAAAGATAGAAAACACCAAAACCAAAATATTTTAATAATATATATATTTAAGCACCATGATTATAAACATGTTTGTAGTTGAGTTTCAGTAATAAAAAGAATGCCCCCAATAATTATCAAAACAGCGTAGTATTGGAATAAAGAAAGGAGGAAATAGCACTCTCCAAACAATTGGAAGCAAAGGTAAACAGATGGGAATATATTAAGTTGAGAAGCTTCTGCACCTCAAAGGACATAGTGCCCAGGATACAAGGATCACCCATTGAGTGAGAGAAACTATTTACCCAATACCCATCAGATAAGGGGCTAATCTCAAAATATACAATGCACTAAAAGAACTTTACCAAAAAAATCTAATCCCATCAATAAATGGGGAGAAGAAATGAACAGACACTTTGACAAAGACTGGCCAAAAGGCACATGAAAAATGCTCCACATCACTAATCATCAGGGAGATGCGAATCAAAACAACTATGAGGTACCATCTCATAGTTGGCACACATCACAAATAATGAGAACAAGCAATGCTGGAGGGGATGTGGAGAGAAAGGAAAGTCTATTCACTGCTGGTGGGAATGTCATCTAATCAACCTTTATGGAAAGCAATATGGAGATTCCTCCAAAAACTGGAAATTGAGCTCCCAATTGATCCAGCTATACCATTCCTAGGGTTATAACCTAGGAACACAAAAATACAATACAAAAATTCCTTCCTCACACCTATTTTCATTGCTGTGCTACTTACAATAGCCAGACTTTGGAAACAACCAAGATGCACTTCAACAGATGAATAACTAAAGAAACTGTGGTACATATACACAATGGAATATTATGCAGCCATCAGGAGAGATGAAGTTATGAAATTTTCTTATACATGAATGTACATGGAATCTATTTAGCTGAGTGTAATAAGTCAGAGGAAGAGCAATAGACACATAATAGTCTCACTTTTCTATGGGTTTTAAGAAAAAAAAGACATTTTGCAATAATTCTCAGAGACAAAGACAGGAGGGCTGAAAACTCCAGCTCATGACAGCTTACTACAGAGTGGTGAGTGCAATTAGAGAAATAAGTACACTGAGAACTATCATAAATAATGTGAATGAATGAGGGAAGTAGAAAGCCTGTCTAAAGAACAGGTGGGGGGGTGGGGAGGAGGGAGATTTGGGACATTGGTGATGGGAATGTTGCACTGGTGAAGGGGGGGTGTTCTTTACATGACTGAATCCCAACTACAATTATATTTGTAATAAATATATTTAAATAAAGATATTAATTAAAAAATAAAAATGAAAGAGCAGTCCAATAGGCCATGTTGAGGAATATTATTATGGTTTTGTGGTTGTGATAAAAAATTTTGACCCTACAATAAATACAGATGTGCACACTTTATCTCAAGAAAAATAAGAAATAAATTTCCTTACTTTTATTCAATCTTGATTCTCTAGGATACACTTGTGTACTGAAAGATATCTATTATATCAAAAATGTATTAAATAATTAGTTAATTTGTGATTCCTAAAATTTTCTCTAAGGGCATGTATTATTATACATACTCTGAAATTTTGAAGAATGTAGAATACAAAAAAACTTTTTGGGGGTTGGGGGCAGAGAGGTGGCACTAGAGGTAAGGTGTCTGCCTTGCAAGCGCTAGCCAAGGAAGGACTGTGGTTCCATCTCCCGGGGTCCCATATTGTCCCCCCAAGCCAGGGGCAATTTCTGAGTGCTTAGTCAGGAATAACCCCTGAGCATCAAACAGGTGTGACCAAAAAAACAAAAAAAAAAAGAAATTTTTTTATAATACAAAAGAACTTTGTAAAGATCTTTACTATGTCTTCTCTATAATGTTCAGGCTTTCCTGAGGAACAGAAAGTCCAGTTATTGCATAAACACTCTCTTAGAGATTTATGGTTTGGGGTTAATTGTTTTGTTTCATTAGGATTTAGGACTATTTGTCCTTGCAGAGGAAATTTTGATTATTATTATTATAGAGAGGAGTAGAGACTGTTGAAGACATTATAGAAGTTGTCTGTTATTCATCTTACTGATGAATGTGTAGGGAGACTTATTACTGATTCTGCAATTGTTTATTATTACTAATCTAATAATATCAAAAGAATTCTGTTGGGGCCCGGGAGATAGCATGGAGATAAGGCGTTTGCCTTTCATGCAATAGGTCATCGGTTCGAATCCCGGTGCCCCATATGGTCCCCCGTGCCTGCCAGGAGCAGTTTCT